>JAYMTA010004402.1:0-12685 GCA_036897625.1 Pelargonium cotyledonis | reverse complement strand
GCCTATAGTAATTGACTTGGCATTACAACACACAATATATATATATATATATATATATATATATTCTTCAAGACCTGGGAAAGATGCACATCTTATACATTATACACTAACAAAACTCAACCTGCTGAGAGAAACAATAAACATGGATATTCACTATACAGAACCTCTATTTTGGGTGCACCTCTACTTTTGTTCTAACAGATCACTTGTTGATTCTCATTATAGCAAAATTGACACTTAGTACACAAGAATTCAAATATTTCTCCATATCCATATATAAAGATTAGGGTCTGGAGTTGAGTATTGACGCAGGACAGATATCGTTACAAAATGGCAAAATAAAACAACACTTCGCTCCAAAGTCAATAGGCAAATTAGAACTGAGCGGCCCTAGAAAGGCTATGCGCACACGAGTCTTGGTGCTGATAATTAAGAAACTTAAGTCTCTCGAATTTTATTAGGTTTACTCAGAACTCAACAAACTGACGAGCAGTTGGTCTCGTCACCCATTGCTTCTCTACACTGACTCACATATCACATATGTACTAACTACTACCTCGTGGAGGATGCACAAAAACTTACAGTTCAAGTAAATATTGGCAACAATCTCCACACTTCATTTAAAAGGCCGTATTAAGGTTTTATAGCAAGATCGAATATACCTAACACATGAATGTATGTTAGAGGGCTTACCAATTATCTCACTTAAGGTTGAGTATTTCTATAGTCAAAAATCATAAGGCCAACTAACATCAGAGGGGTGGACTCGTGCGCTCTAAATATATTCAAAATAACTAAACATAAAGAGTGGAATGTATAACTCAACCATAAAATTGTGCTTCAGGTAAACCAGATAGGCAGATATACACAGACTACACGAATTAACTTATTCCAGTAGCAAATACGCAACTTCCACCAATTTAGTAACTGTAACGGAGATAGAAGAAACCGAGTAATAGGAACAGTCTGAACTTGAACAAATTGGCATATTTTTTCATCTGTAGCATCAACTTTAAAGTTTAAAATATAGAGTGTATATATATATAAAGTATCAGAATTCCTTTTATTTTTATGTATATAGATCTCAGGAAAAAAGAAAATAAAATGATAGGTTTTTCCCTTTACCGAAATAATGTAAAGAATACCCTATCAACAGAGGCACAGAGTTATCTAGTCCCTGATCTGTTCTTTATCCGTCCATACAAAACAAAGTACCTCATATCAGGCAAATGCTACCCAAACCTTATTTAAAAATTAAAAAAAAAAAAAAAAATCAGTTAATATCACCTGGATAATGTAGAATTATTGACATAAAAAAAGCTATAAGCCGCTTCCATAAGGACAAAAAGGCAATAACAAAGCTTATCCAATTTTCTTTACCGGTCATATGTTATGTGAGCTTAAGTTAAACTCGATGTCTGGGAGTCCCTCTTTCTTAGATTCTTAGAGGAAGAAGTAATTAAATTAGTGCCATAGTACATAAGAAAACTCATGAATACCATCAGAAAAAAAAAATAATAGAGAGCTTTTACGTGTTTTGTACAGCAAGAGAAGTTCAAAAGGTTGAAAATCCACTTTATGTGAATCTCTCAACTTTATGAAGACAGCAAGGCAAGCCTAGATAACTTTCATCATCCCCAACTTAAGGAAATAATAATACCTCCCAAGGACAGCACATTACATGTCTTTTGAGTATAATAAAAATAATGGAAGGAAATGGCTTACATAATTTTGGCAGAGGAGTTATTGATGCCTTCCAGGGTCAATCTGTTCTCTTGCTTGCAGTCTGTCAACTCCAAGAGAAATGGGGTTCAAGGATGCTTCAGACCTATTCAAATCAATCTCCAGTTCCCTGTGCTTCAATTGCAACACCCTCTGCTCATTCTCTAACTTCATCCTCTCATTTTCCAGCCTCATTCTTTCAAGCTCCCTGTTTTTCTTGCTGCAATATCTCAACCACTTGAATCGCTGTTTCTCAACCTCTAGAGCCTGAGCTTGGAAGCTGACTCTTTCCTCCTGAAGTTGCAACATCTGTTTCTTAACCCACTCTCTTCGATCCCATGATGATTTTGTGGGGTCTTGAAATACCCTGGCAATTTCAACTTCAAAACTATCTTGTGCACCAGATGGGAACCAAAAATGGCCATCATCAGCACTGGACCTCTTCCTCTCGCCTAATTCCCCCATCCTTCCCCCATCCCCATCAGCGCTATTATCATCTTCATTATCTATATCATCCTCGTCGTGTTCATCGTGTTCCTCACCTTCTTCATCCTCTGACCCATTGTTGTCATTTGAGCACATCCCCGGAGGCAAAGAGTACCCTTGTAAGTCAATTTTGTGGCAGTTTGGTATCATTTGCCCATTATGATAAGCACACATTTCCTTATAAAACAAGTGTTTTGAACTCAATATTTTTCTCACATCATCTTTTGCCTTTGCCGAGAGGTGAGGCATTGAATCCATTAGAGAAGGGTTCTCAACCACTTTACAACTTGTTCCCCTCCCAAGAATATCATTCAATCTCTTGTACCTCTTGTTCAAGTCGTTGAACTTATCCTCACACTGTTGCGGTGAAACGTGACAGCCCTTACTAATCATTATCTTCGACACTGTCTTCCACTTGCCCTTTTTCTGCAAAATGCCAGCTTTCCTCTTGTGTCCCTCCGCACCTTCCACCATGCCGTCATCCCCTACGCAAGCAACCACGGCTATAAGAAGCCTAACAACATCATCTGTCCACTTCATTCGCTGCCACGGAGAACCCTTCTTACCCTTTCCTCCATACATATTCTCAAAATTCCCATCTTCTGCAAAACTCGGCTCTTCATCATCACTACAATTATAACAATCCGTGGCGAGGACGGGGGAAGTAGCCTTTCCTTTCACAAAGTTCAATGATATACCTTTGACAGCCGAACCTTTCATTTCCATTAGCCCAATGGGGTGATGGTCGTGCTCAAGACCGGTCATCATATTCATGTGATGATGGTGGGTTACCGACGGATGACCCAACTGGGTCTGCTGGTGTCTGTTAATGGATGATTCAAGGTCTAACATCCCCCCATTTGGACCCGATAAAAACCCACCTCCCAAACCTGAACTATCCATTTCCCAACTAACAGATTCAAAACTCCAATCCTCTTTTTGGAAGCTCAAAATTTAGTGCAAAACTCTTTCACAACAAGTGAAACTTCACCACACTAACAACCCGAGTAGGTCTTACCAATTTTCAAAAAGCCCAAAACACCAACTAAATCTTAATTCACTCCATTTTCTTGATGACGAAAACAAAGCCTATTTCCACCCTTCTTCCAACCTTAATCCCTTATATTAGCAAAATCAAACCCAATCCAGTAACTGAATAAACTAACAGAATCCTCAAAAAAGCAATGAAAGATTCCAAATTTTCCTCCGAAAATCAAGGAAACTTTCTGATTTAATCTACTGATCGTCTCCTACGGATGTGATTAAACGAAGAATAAATATCACTTGAAAAGAAAGAAAAACATATATAGATGAATAAAACAAGGAGCAATTAAGAGATTGCAAGCTTACCAGTTGATGAGCTACGAATACGATGAAGATCGAAAGACTCGATTTACAGAGAAACACAGTATCGTCCGAACCGAATGGAAGTTTTTTGAGTGAGTTTACTATTTGGTGAATGTGACATCCTCGCTCCACACTGTTTGGTCTTTTGTTTGTTTCGTCTCCGCTTTTTTTCCCCTTTTTTTTAATGTAAAAATAATTGCTCTTTCAAAAAAAATAAAATAAAAAAATAATTGCAGTTAACAAAATTGGGGTAGGTGTGCAAAAACATCTATCTGCTATAATTTACAAGCATATCAAATTAATTTTTCATTGTAGTTAACTCTAAAATAGTTTATCCCTTAGTTAATAATAAGGAAAGAATACACTCGTAGTATAAAAAATGCGAATATATCTGACGGACTGCGACACAAAAGACAATATATTTCGTCAATCAATTTGAGTTGGAGCGGTTAGGTGTACGTGTTAGGGATATAGAGGTGGTTAAGTGTCGTAGAAAATTAATTTGGTAGTTATGTGTGGGTTTATGTAACAATGCCCTTTTGAACCATTTACAAAATCTTCATTGTCATTCTTTTATGTAGTTTGGTGTTCCTAACTATCCACTCATTTTAAAGGAGCTCCCTATTTGGTATTATTATGGTAATAAATATGACGGAATAGCCAAAAAGGGTAACGAAATTTGTATCCGGTTGATTTTTTTATTCCGTTTCAAGCCAGGATAACTACTCAACCAATAATGACAAATGAAAATTTCTCGTAATTGCTTCAAAAATAATTTCATGATATGCCAAAACACGAATTATCAATTCAAAATGTGGATAATGAGTTATCATTTCAAATTCCACACCTAGTGATGTGGTAAAGTCATATGATGTGTCATAAAAATGCTAATGTGGCGAAGCCATATGATGTAGCAGTGGTGACATGGCAGCCACAGTTGAGGTGTCACCCGAATCTTAGTATTGTAGGTAGGTTGGACTAAAAAATAAAAAATGGCAAGTCCAGTGTTGAAAAAGATGTAAAGTCATATAATGTAGCAGTGGTGACGTGGGAGTCACCGTTGAGGTGTCAGTCGAAACCTACTACTACAGGTTGGTAGAATCGAAAAAAAAAAGTAAATCCAAGATTGAAAAGTAGACAAAACCCTAAATAAAAGTCAACTCTCAAATAAATAAAAGTTCAAGAGATTTAGAAATATTTTACCTATACAAAGTTTGTGCAACTTAAGTTTCTAAGAAAACAAGTACCATTTAAATCAAAAAAATAAATTGAAATGTCATTTTCATGCCAAAAAGTTTTGATTCCAACACAAACAATGAGAATCACAACCTCAATCTAATTTTAAATTTAAATCTTGAATAAAAATTATAATATAAAAAACTATAAAAATATAGGCAGGTTGGATCAAGTGATTTGAACACTTTAAATTTTATTTGATGTCACAAGTTTATATCCCCTACTGAAATGAGTTATTTGAGTTTAAATGAGTGAAAAAGTATATATCAAGAATAACAAAAATAAAAACAGATTGAGGTAAAATCATGCTGCAATAAAGCTCATGCAGAAAGTTGTGTAGGCATTTTTATTTGATAACTTCAAATGTTAGAATAACTAGTAGACATGATAAAAAAAATGATAATTGATCTCAGGGCCTGACCATATACTTGTGTTCTTTATCTATATACACTTAGATGTGTACATAAATGTAGAGAGTGAATCAGAATTTGGAGTTTTTGGTTATTGGGTTTTCCCTAGAATGTCTTGAATATGCAGAGGCTTCTTATAAGACTGCAACAAGAGAGAAGAACAGACCACACTTATGGATGATGCAGCCATGCAAGCACCAGCAAGCCAAGGTGGCAACCGGATTCCAGTGAAAGGGTACAAGATTCCCGCTGCAATTGGCATGCCAAGTATGTTATAGCCGAGGGCCCACACATAGTTGAGCCGGATTCGAAACATAGTCTTTCTCGAGAGATCTATGGCCGTAACTACATCCTCCAAGTTGCTCTTGATGAGAACTACATCTGCTGCTTCTATAGCTACATCAGTGCCTGCACCAATTGCCATTCCAATGTCGGCTGCAACTAGCGCTGGCGAGTCGTTAATTCCATCCCCCACCATTGCCACGGCATTTCCTTCCATCTGCACCCAGTTTCAGGTTGTAAAATAAAAAATGGTATACCACGGTAAGCTCAACTCCAAATTAAAGGACATCAAAATTCTAGTGTTTCAAGTGATCTTTCAATGCAACACTTATTACAAGTCATTTTAGTACCTTTCAAGAAGAAGAAAATGACTATACATGCAGACAAAATGTAAAATGCAACAAACATAATTATTTTCCATAAGTAAATGAGTCTAAAAGAACAGCGAGTTTTTTGTTCCATAATAATCAATAATGACGAAACAAACGCAAAATTATTCAAAATTTTACGCCTATTACTTTTTCGCAACATGCAATAGTTAAACAGTTCTTGCTTGTACAAGGAGAATGCAGAGAAATTAGATTTGAGACATTTGAGAGTACAAGCAAATAAACAATTTGATAACTTTCTAGCTAGCATTTATAGCAAACTTCAATTATTTAGAAAGGATGGCTGGCCAAAAAAAAAAAAAAAACTATTGTACACGTACTTCCTCAGGAAGTCAAGACATCCCTCAAAAGCACGAAAAAGATCCATTCTAATAGCAATATTAAACAAAGATCAGAAACTTTATCGATGGATTGTCCAAAAACACACACACACACACACACACACACACACACACACATTGCCTTTGTAACAACCATCACTTAGCAAGAAAGATATTGCATAAGAACTACAGGGGTCAAAAGAGGTTATTGGTGTAATGTTGTCTGCTTAAGAATGTTTAGCATCAGGTAAATTAAGACGCTCCATAGCATATGACCTAAATTTTTATCTGGACTTCCCATATTTCTTTGGGATCCCTTCTTCTAGGCATGCATATAAAAATCCAGACAGCTACATTGTTACTAACCAATTAATCCTCGTGGAAAACTGCAGTTCAATATTCACATTTCCAAAAGTCATAGACTCAGTAATTATGTCAAGCTAAATTACCTGTAAATCTTTGATCTTATCAGCTTTTCCAACAGGATCTGTCTCAGCAAACACTTTCTCAATTCCAACCTCCTTTGCAATAGCAGTTGCTGTAGCCCAGTTATCACCAGTCACCATTATGCTTGTGATGCTCATTGAGCGGAGAAAAGATATGACATGCCTAGCTTCTGGCTTCACTGGATCAGTAACAGCAAAAGCACCTGCAACCTTTCCATCAATGGCAACTAGCACACATGTTCGAGCCAGTTGCTCATTTTCTGACATATAATCCTCAACTTCAGAACCAACCAAAGTGTTACAAGTCTGCATGAGCCTCTTGTTCCCTACCCAAACTGTTTTGTCACCAACTTTTGCGCTCACTCCAGCTCCAGGGTACACCGCAAATTCCTTGGCCTCCACGACATGCTCAGTGTGGGATCCGAACATCTGACGGAAACGCTTAGTATGATCCAATACAGCCTTTGCAATTGGGTGTTCACTATTTGCCTGAAATTGTTTGATAGAAAAAATTGTTCACACAACTAATCTTCCTATTTTCATTCTGTGAGCCTTTCAAAAACATATGGTGAGTTTCATTAATGATATATTGGAGGGTACACATAATATTCTAAGTAGAGATATGCTTTAATTGAGAAACACTTTACATATTCACAAAGTTTTTTGTATGTAGCATCTAGATCTCATTCATAGTTTCATAAAAAGTAAAAAAAAAAAAAAAAATTCAGCATTGTTCAGAACCAAAATCAAAACTATCCACATGTTAAATTGTTCACAATAAAATTTAAAATAAAAATACACACCTCTGTAGCAGCAGCCATGTCACAGAATTCCTCCATTGAGAAACTGGAAAAGAGGACTGCACTAACTACAACTGGTTTGCCTACTGTGAGTGTCCCAGTCTTGTCAAACACAACTGTTTTAACCTGCAAAAATTCTCAAAAAGAAAAGAAATGGGACAGAGATTCAGTCAATTACAAATCACTTCTACGACTTGTATTCCATATATATTGTGTAGAGAGAGAGAGAGAGAGAGAGAGAGAGAGAGAGAGAGAAATTAAAAGGTGAAATAGGTTTTTAATGAGACGCCTTTTGTCATCCTATATCAGTCACTACAGGATATTGTATGAGGTGTATTGTAGCTATTGACAATAAAATGTTATGGAAACTTCATTTTAAGGAAACACTGTTATTTGCAGCAAATTTTCAATTGATTGAAGTGAAAATTATGTTTATGCTGAACCTGAAACAGATCATGATTATAGCCAAGACTAGGTTGCTTCAGTCAAGAGTAGAGCACATATTATAAAAAGGAGAATACAATTTTAGTAGATATAGACTGAAGCATAGAATTTAAACAATACATAGACACGAGTGCATTTACCACACTAGAGATTATAGACTTGTAATTGAAAATTGACATTAAGATGTGAATTGAATGCTAGAAAGGGTTTTCACTTTCCAGGAACCAATTCTCAACAAACAAAAAAAGGTAAACCCAAAATTCATGAAGATGTCCAATTTTCTTAAAAGTCGAAAGCTAGTGGATTGATACCATTTGCTTACCTTGTGTGCCTTTTCAAGTGCATACCCACCCTTTATAAGCACCCCCTGTGAAGCACCCTTTCCTGTGGCCACCATGACTGCTGTAGGGGTTGCTAGTCCCAAAGCACAAGGGCAAGCTACCACCAGCACTGAAATACCAAACTGCAGTGCAAGCTCAAATTCATCCATGGATTTTGGTATCCAATCTCTAGGGTAAAGATGGGTCACTCCAAGGATAAACCACGCAAGCCAAGTTAAAATAGCTGCCACAACGACCTGATATGATGTGAACAAACACATAGATTTTTTAGATGAGCAATCATCATAAAACAAGTCCACATAACTAATAAATTGAAGGGCCGCACAACACAAACAAGGGACAAAAGGAACTAGGGTAAGAGATTTTGCTAAAGAATACATGTAGCCGAACCCGGCAATGTTTAAGAGTTGGCTTGTTGTTGGTTGGTATCCTCTCAAAGTCTCTAAGAGACCAACAACGAAGCTTGAAACATAGAATAAGTTGCAGAATTTAAATAAATTAGGATTTAAGGCATTTGCCGCCTCGAAGACTACCGATAAAGTAGGATTTAAGTGTGTCAAGCACTTGGAGTTTGAACTCAAAACTCAAAAGAATAATTTGGCAAGTAAATTGATAAAGTAAGTGAAACGCTTAAAAGCAATAACTGATAAAAGAAATGATTGTTGCCCGTAACATTATACATTAATTCAATAGAAGATATGGTACTCTCAAAAGCAAAGTGCAATTATTTGAATAAAAATTTGATGCTTTAAAGTCTTTACTGAAAGAGATGAGTAAACTCACTGTTGGAACAAAAAACTTAGAAATATGGTCTGCTAACTTCTGAACAGGAGCTCTAGCAAGCTGAGCAGATTCAACAAGTTGAACAATTTGTGAAAGTGCAGTCTCTGATCCAACACGAGTGGCCTTAACCAGTATGCACCCATTCTCATTCATTGTACCTCCAATAACCTGTTCATGGCAACAGGAATAGAAATATGTCATTCAGCATTTTCTAAAATTTCACTCAAAAAAAGTAAAAGCCAAAAGAAATTGTACCTTATCACCGGGTCTTTTAGAAATAGGCCTGGCCTCACCTGTAATCATACTCTCATTCACATGGCTTTGACCATCTATAACAATCCCATCTACAGGGACCTTTGCTCCTGGAACAATTTTTATTATGTCATTCCTTTGTATCAGTTGTGTGCTAATTTCCATCTCTGAGACAACATTCCCATCACTGTCTAATGTTAATAGAGTAGCAGTATCAGGAGCAAGATCTGTCAGTTTTGCTAAAGCATCTGATGTTTTCCCTTTTGCAACAACTTCCAAATATTTCCCCAATAGAATAAAGGATATCAACATAGCACTAGTCTCAAAGAAATCTTGTCCTTCAAATGTACTAGAAGTGAATGCCTTAATTACTACATATATGGAATAAAAATAAGCAGCATTAGTGCCTAGAGCAACCAGAACATCCATATTAGAAGATTTCCGTCTCAGTGCATGATATGCTCCAACATAAAACCTGGTAATGACACCCACAGCAAATATTTAATGGAATTCACAAAGTTATCCGCTAACAGCACAACAAAGAAAGAAATGCCTAAATGATGGCAAAATAAGAAGCTTGGACTAAAATATAGTAGGTAATTCAGTACCTCCGACCAACAATGAACTGCACTGGTGTGCATAGGATCCATCTTAGAAGCATACCAACAGTAAGCATGTTGTGAATCTTGAAATCTAACCAGTATCCATAATGTGGAAGCATAGGAAGTACCATAGAGAACATTACTACTGGAACGGAAAATAGACAGCTCCAGAAGAATTGGTTTCTATACATCTGAACTTCATGTTGCCTCTCTGTTTCCCTTCGTCTTGGCGGAACATATAAACTTGCTTGGTAAAGCTTGGTGCCATGGCCAGCTTCTTGAACACAATGTATAAGAGATCTTGGACCTGTGAGGTCTGGATCATAGTTAACAGTTGCTCTATTTTCGGCTAAGTCTATTTCAACATGATTTACACCTGCAGCTGACTCAAGGGAGTTCCTAATGATGGTCACATCTTCAACAGAATTTATCTCTTCAAGCTTAAGATGTACTTTGTTCAAATCATTTCCAGAGCTAATAAGATCAGCCCCAAAACCAGCATCTTCTATGGCTTCAACAATGCGGTCAGTATTAGTAATGCTTGGATCAAAATGAACCTTTGCTTCTTCAAGAGCTAGACCAACTACTGCCCTTTTCACTCCATCAACCATTGAAAGGGCACGCTCAACAGATTCTGAGCAACTAGTGCATGCCATTCCTTTAATCCTGAGCTGGCATACAGCAATGTCCTGGTCTGGAAACTCATAAACTGGAAAACCTGCGTCTTCCACAGTTTCCTTAATTTGTTGTGCCTAAAATAATTTCATCGCACATGCTTAAAATTTTCAACAACAGAAATAAGGTGCAAATATGAAATAAACTATTCACTACCAGTCTTTGGGGGAGAGAGGTAACTATAAAGATAATTTTGCATGCCCAGATTTGCTAACATAGAATAAATCAATGACTCATAAGCAAAGCTTAACAAACAAAAAGTTTCAGGTACTGTATTTCTCATTCTACTCTTTTCTTTCTCTTTGCGCCCACATTTTGAATATGTGTTTTTATACAAAAATTCGAATAACATAGTTAACGAATCACTATTTTCTCATAAGTCCAATGAGCAAAAACGTTCTGTTAAAAATCCAATAAATGGAAAGGCACTGTGCATCAATGATTCAAAAAAAGTGACAACAATTCTGTACAAGTAGCATGAAGTTGTCAAACATACAAACAACAGCAAAGGTGATGAACTCGCCAAAAAACAATGTGAGACAAAGGGAGGAGGTGTTAATGACTCCTTTGATTAATAAATAATCAGTTTCCAGAGTGCTTACTAAGAAGAGTTCATGACTTACTGTAACGAGTTCAGGTATATACTTGATTGCAGCATGGCCTTCAAGCGGTGACACCACAGCACTGACAACTCCATCAAGCTTTCCGAGCACAGATTCTATGGCCGTCGAACAGGATGCACACTTAATTTCCCTAATTTTGAACAGAAGGGTTCCAACTCTCTTATCATCATCATGGATTGACTGAGTGGATGCAGCGCCATTCAGTGGTCGCAAGAGAGGCGCCTTCAATTCATCTTTCCCATTGACTTCCATTTCCTTTCTCCAGAGTCAAGCCCCTAAACCCTATACAAGAAATGAGCTAAAACATATAATCAAAAATACAACCCACCTTTAAATCACATAGATTCAAAGCCGGCCAAAGGCCAAGTCAACGATATCATTGACCAACAAACAATCCACCTTTTTTCCCCAAATCTTCAATCACTAAGAAGCAAAATCCGAACAGGAAGAAACCAAACTCATCTATCACAGCAAAAGCTAATTTATAGGATTGATCATATTCACATAACATCCAAACAATTAAAGACCGAATCATCAGTTTTCACGCAAGATATTTTGCTGGTAAAGCCAGAATCAGCTACCCAGAAACCGCAGAAAGAAAATTACAAAACGGTGGTTAACCAAACACTGACGAAAAAAAAGCACCTTTTTTGACCTTTTTTTTGGCGGGTCCGCTTTCAGAGATCACGTGACGAAGTGCAGTTGTGGAAATGAATAGGGTTTGGTATAGGGAGAGGAATTAGGGAAGAGGAACAAACCCTAATTAGAGAAAGGAAAGGAAGGTAGAGAAAGTGGGAGGATCGGAAATATGGTTTATGCGGAGATAAAAGAGAGGGTTCGAGAAGAGACAAGACGAGACCAATTGAAACAAGGACTCTCTCCGAGGCGGAGAGAGATTGAATTTTTGATTTGGCGGACGGTTTTGTCTTATATAGGCAGGCCCAACTTTTGAATTTTGAATCTTTAACGTCCTTAATGCTTCTCACCAAAGTTTCCCCCAATCCCTAATCCACATTTCAAATCTTTTCTTCTTCTTTTTTTCACTTTATATTACTACTATTTTTTTAGCCGGCGTTGATCGGGTCTTCATTTTATTTAATTGTTATTAATATTGTGTTTAGTGATGCTTGATTTTTTTCCGGTTACAAGTAATGCTTGATTTAATACTTAGTTATCTTAGATCCTTACATATCGAGTTTTGTGTATTCTCTTTTTTTTTTTTTTGAAGAATAATAATGCTTAGACTATTATTAGAGAATCACAGTAGTTACAGCCTAAACTGGAACTACAATCAGACAAGTCTAGAATCCGGGACAAACCGGACCTACGATGTTGATTTAAAACGCCGCATGGCTAACCCTAAAACCTGATCTAACACCCCAAGGAGGCACAACAAACCAAAAGGAAAAAGAAACAAAAGAAAAAACCCACCCGAGTAGCAAATCAGACACTGACAAACAAGGACCCTACAAGAGACCCATGTCGGCTACAAAGGGAAATACCACCTCTCCCACCCCCACTAAACCT
>JAYMTA010004401.1:0-12685 GCA_036897625.1 Pelargonium cotyledonis | reverse complement strand
TGCTAGCGCGCTGAGAGTCTTGGCTTGCTGAGAGTCTAGCTCGTTGAGAGACTTAGCTCGCTGGGAGTCTAGTTCGCTGAGAGTCTTGACTTGCTGAGAGTCTAGCTCGCTGAGAGACTTGGCTCACTAAGAGTCTAGCTAGCTTGCTGAGAGCTTTAGCTTTGCGAGGCCCAAATACGTGTCACGATTATTTCGGACTTGCCACGTAGCGCTTTGTGAGTCGTTGAGAGACTTATGATTTTTTGGGTAGCATCAGCATGGATGCTTGATTTATACAATCATGGATGGAGAACGGACTCAAATTAGCGCGCAAGGACAGACTCCAATCAGCGCGCAAGGATTGACACAAATTAGCGCGCAAGTACGCACTCAAATCAACGCGTAAGGATGGACTCAAATCAGCACACTAGGATAGACTCAAATTAGCGCCCTAGGACAGACTCAAATCAGTGTGCAAGGATGAACTCAAATCGGCGCCCAAGGACGAAATCATATTAGCGCGCAAGGACGAACTGAAATCAGCGTGCAAGGACAGACTCATATCAATACCCAACGACAGACTCAAATCAGCGCGCAAGGACAGAGTCAAATCACCGTGCAAGGGCAAACTCAAATCAGCGCGTAGGGGCGTACTCAAATCACTGCACAAGAGCTAACTCAAATTAGCGCACAAAGATGGACTCAAATCAACGCGCAAGGGCGGCCAAAAGTGGATTTATAGACGTAGTCATGAGAGCTAGAGTGGACGAATGAAACCACATCCGAGCACATGGAAAAACGTCGTGTAAGCGCATGTAAAACGCCCCACACGCGCATGGCAAAACACCGCGCACGCGCATGGAAAAATGTCACGCACGCGTATGGCCAAAATGCTGTGACGACGAATGGCCAAGACGCCGCTCCAAATGTTCGATTGTCACGTGACCTTTTCTGCTACTTTTCCAGACTCTATCTTCGAATTTTCGGGCTTTTCTTGACCCGAGTTGATTTCCTTGACTGGTTCAATGAGTCATGTGTCACTTAGTCATTGATCAATTTACTTCTGATTTTTTATGCCAAATTAGCGTCATTGTATCCCTCAAGGGCAATTGGGAACCTATGATAATGAAATCAAAGATTCATTGTGTGCTTGACATATCTCATGAAACGTTTTATAGCATTCCAATGTTCAACACAAGATCTACTGGTAAACTGACACAATAATCCCACAACATATGCAATTTCGGGTCTAGTACAATCAGTTACATATCGAAGGCTGCCAGTGGTGCTCGCGTAGTCCATTTGTTTAACACTATCATCAGTGTTCTTAAAAAGTTTGATACTTGGATCATAGTGCACATTGGTTTATAGTCAAAGTATTTATATTTCTTTAGAATCTTCTCAATGTAATGAGATTCATGCAAAGAAATTCCATTTTCTCACCTAGTAATGCGAATGCCGAGGATTACATTCGCTTATCCTAAATCCTTCATATTGAAATTCTAACATAGCATGAATTTCATGTTATTCACAACATGAATATTTTAGCCAAAGATTAACAAATCATCCACATATACACATATAATAGTGCAAATACCGTTATTAGATTTATAAAATATGCATTTGTCACTTTATTGTATTCTAAAACCGTGTAAAATGACTAAGTTATCAAATTTCTCATGCCATTGTTTAGGAAATAGTTTTAAATCATACAATGATTTGTATAACTTATACATCTTGTGTTCTAGGCCAGGGATGACGGAACCCTCGGGTTGGTTCATGTAAATTTCTTTTTCCAAGTCACCTTTTAAGAAAGCGTTTGTACATCAATATGGTGTACTACTAGATCGTGTAAGGAAGCTAGAGCTATTAGCACTTGAATTGATGTATTTCTAGTGACCAGAGAATAAGTATCAAAGAAATCTACATTTCCCTTTGCCTAGAGCCTTTAAATACCAAACGGGCTTTGTATTTCTTTTTGGTTCCATCATGTCTAAGTTTCCTCTTTAGGATCCACTTACATACCAAAGTCTTGCGTCCTTGAGGAAGATCAACCAGATGCCATGTTCTATTTTACATCTTACATTAAATTCCTCTTGCCACATATCAGCGTCCAAGAACATTAAGGAATCTTAAAGACAAGTAGGGTCCTCTAGGGTATACGCACAAAAATCAGGACCAAAGTCTTTTCCTACCTTAGCTCGTTTACTTCTTCTAAGTTAAATATCTAAACCATCTTGTACCTCGATCTCACTAGATCTAACTTTCAAGTCAATGAACATATAAGCCATCCTATGCAAGGCATAGCCTATGAATACACATTCATATTCTCTACTAGCTAGCTTGATTCTCCTAGGATTAGGAATCCCAATAAATACAAGATAGCCCCAAGTTCTAAAATATTATAGGTTGTAAGATCTACCTTTCAATACCTCGTAAGGAGAAATCTTATTAGAGGACTTAGTAATTCTATTCAACACTATTGATTTATAAAACTAAATAAAAGGGTAAAATCCACTATCACTACGAAGCTGTTTGATTTACTTATTGAACTGATTGTAAACTTCAATCACACAAACTGTAAATGTTTCAAATGCATAACTCTCATGTTTCATCAAATAAACACATGTATAATCAGAGCAAGAATCAATAAATGTGATAAAATAACAATGTTCAATTTTAGTTAACATGTCATCCAATTCAAATATATCATAATGAATCAAATCAAATGTTTCGGATTCTTGAATAACAGATTTATGTGGCATTTTGTTATTTTAGTTTGACTACAAAAATCTCATTTATCAAAATAATTCACAGATACTCTTAGAAGCAAGTCTAAGTTACTCATCATGCAAACGGTACGCTTATTAACATGACAAAGTCTAACATGTCAAAAAGAAAAAGAACACATAAACATAAGCATTCACTTTATTCAAGTCAAATCAAATTTAATCATTCCATCTTCAACATACATTTTTCCAACAAACTTCCCATTCTTATTAAGAGTAAACATGTCTTGACCTAGAATTTCATAGAATCCCGCTTTGTTGAGGAAGTAGCGCGAAACAAAATACTTTCTTATGTTCGCAGTGTGTAGCACGTCCTCCAGTGTCAAGACTTTCCCAGAATTGAATTTCAGCTCCACATTACTAGGACCAAAAACTCTAATAGCGTGATTATCTCACATCAACACTTTCATGTCCTCAGTTGTAGTGGTGTATGTTCTGAACATATATCAATCATGGTTGACATAGAGAGAAATATCAGTGTCAACTTACTACCTATCAAATAATCCACCAATAAGGTTGATCTCGGATATCATCGCTATAAGTGGTGATTTTTCAGTAAGATTCACACTGGCATTGACAGTGTTATAAACACTTGCGTGCCATATGACCCAAGTTCCCACAGTTGAAGCATAGGAATTGAGCAGAATTACTATTGGGTGGATGACATGGAGGATCCTATGGTGGTCTGCATTAGTTATCTAGATGGTTCCGATTCCCAAGGGTCAGAGGATTGCGGTTATGGTTCAGCTTTCGAGTATGAACTTTGAAATTGCTGCGGTTGGGTTTCATCATTGTCGTGGATTTTTTATTGGTAGTCACCATCAACATTTTTTTCTTTTTGGTCTTGTCTTCAGTGCTCTTCCTCAATCCGCAATCGGGTGTTCAAGCTTTCCGGTGAGAACTCTTTGGTTTTGTGCCTAAGAGTATTTTTGAAATCCTTCCAGGAAATGGGTAATTTATCTATGATAACCGCAACTTGAAATTGCTCATCTAAAACCATACCTTTATATGTTATCTCGTGAGAAATGTTTTGCAGCTCATGAGATTTGACCTCCACGGATTTTTCATTGGTCATTTGGAATTTGAGGTAGCGGCCGGCGACATAATTCTTGGTGCCAGCCTCCTCGATATCGTACTTCTTCTGGAGTGCTTCTCAAATTTTGCTAGTAGAGCTGTCATCAGAATTGCAGTAGTCATAAAGGTTGTCGGAAAGGCCATTGAGGATGAAGTTCATTCATAGGAAGTCATTCTTGGTCTAGGTGGTTATTGCCTTAGATTGAGTCTTCTTCTCGGCTGGTTAAGCTTTGTCATTAATGACATGTATCACAATGCTAAGAACAACAACTACCTTCTTCATGGTAAGGAAGAACAACATCATTTGCCTACAGCACATGAAGTGGGCTCCCTCAAACTAGAATGGGTGGTTGATATCAACACCGAAAAGTCCACCAACAATTTCATCTGGTTGACATGACAGTAGAACGTTTTAAAATTGTTAGAAACACAACACAATAAATATAAACAAAATTGTTACTGATGGGTTGAGTTGAAAATTAAGTTGCTCTCTTTAAAAGGTTCATGAAACTGCGCGACATTTTGCGCGACAGACAATCACCCTCGACATTACTAGGATAATACAAACTGCTCTCGGGCGGAAACGAGTTGCACTGTTCAAATTCGATTCTAGAACTACACTCTATAAACTATATTATATGTCATGCACGGTCTCATGTTGGTTATTCAACATATACTATATTATATTTGCATGCATCTTTTTATCTTAATACACATATCAAATTTAAGAGCTTCTGAAGTGACCCATGATATTTTAAAATTTGAGATACTTTTACGGACTTCGATTAGGCATTGAAATATTGGATTTTCATTTTAGTGAAACATTATAATTGTTAGAAACCCAACACAATAAACCGAAATAAAATTGTTACCAATGGGTTGAGTCGCGGATTAGGTCGTTCTCTTTAAAACGTTCGCAGTATTGTCTGGAATTTTGCACGACAAACGATCAGCCTCGACATTCCTATGGTAAGACAACCCACTCTTGATCAGAACTAAGTTGCACCATTTAGATTTAGTTTTGGACTTACTTTCAATAAATTGTACCGCTCTCAAAATATTTGGGGAATATTCAAAGTGGAAAATTGGAGTATCAAAATTGGGTTTCAATTGTTTTTTTCTCTGTCTTATTTCAAGACTGAAAATCGTTTGGTAATTGGAGCCAAAGCTACACCATTCACTTTGCTGAAAAATCTTTAACGTTCGCCAAAAATATGCAAAATGGTAGGAGAGAAAAAAACAGCAGTGAAATAAAAAGAGGAGAAAATTTAAGTTTAATTGTGAAAAATGTTTTAATAGTCACTAACTACCTCGCTATTTAATCTGTGGCTTTAAGCCTCATTTCCTAGCTCACAACAACCACTAATACTATAAATAATTGGAGATCAATAAACATTTCAAGGCAATCAACCATTACAACTACAATGTAAGAATTACAAACCATACACAAAATATCAAGACTAACAAGTAGAAATCTGCATATTCATCATTCCGAATGACAATACAAATGCAAACTCAACTTCCAAGGAATAACAAAATAAGAGAAGATTACAAGATATAGAGTAGAGGATTTATGGAGGATAATTGTAAAATCCAAGATCGAAGTCATCCTCCTACATAGTTAGTGTGAGAAAAAAAGCAAGTCCAACAGTTGACTAGGAGGATGACGGAACATGACCGCTTCATCTCAAAGTCTACCCAGAGAGGGATCCCTTTCTTCAAATCATTTAGTGGATAGAAGAGTGTATCCAGACCTTCAAAAAACAAACAGACCGCTTGGCAAAAATTCCAAAATTTGTGATACTAAAGCCAAGAGAGAAGTTAAAAATCTATCTAGTGGCATATGATAAAGAAATATTAGTTTCCTAGTAAAAGAAGGAGGTGCCCAACACCCCGTCTACATCTCCCATGCCTTGTGATAGTCAAAGTTAAACTATACAAAGATTGAAAATTTGGCTTATTTTATGTACTAAGTAAGCGTCAAGCTCCGTCCCTCCTTTGAGGCACATACCATAATGGAGGTGACAGATGTCCCCTTAAAAAAGGTGATGGATGATGACTTCGGAGGAAGACTCAGCCAATGGGTTGTCAAGCTCTTCTCGCATAATATACGGTTTGAGCCGTAGAAGGCCATCAAAGACCAAGCATTAGCTGACATCACAGTTGAGTGCAATTCCATAGAGCCAACGAAGGATGACTCCTACCTCACTAGGATACCAAAAGTTGTACCACCTACCACCATGAAGAAAGTAGAGCCCTCCAAGAAACAAAAACGGTCAAGAGGAACGAATAGCTCCAGTGGTAGAAGAGCTCCAAGAAGAACTCCTTGAGGACCTATGGGTCCTCCACATGGATGGCTCTGCCGACAGAAAGGATGGGGAGCAAACATTGTGCTTTCGTCTTTAAATGGGGTCAAGAAAACCTGGGAAATTAAACTTCTATTCCAAGTCACCAACAATAAGGCTAAGTATGAGGCATTAATAGCTGAAATAGAGATGGCCAAGGAATTTTGGGTGAAGACCCTCAAAGTCTAATGTGATTCACAATTTGTTGTGAATCAATTCTGGAGGGGTATGGGGTATGATTCCCCATGCTACTTGAGTACTAGAAGAAGTTTATGAAGCTAACCAAACACTTTGACTACTTCCATATCTTAAAGATACTAAGGGAGGAGAACAAGAAGGCATACTTCCTTTCCAAAATATTTGACAATGGCTACGACATCTCCTGAGAGGACTACATGTCCAGATAATCGATGTGCTGAAAATCTGCAAACTTATCAGAGTCTAACCAATCTAAGAAGAGCCAAGGTGTTGGATCGATGACATAATGGACTACTTAGTAGATAATAAACTACCTCAGGATCCAGTGAAGTATGATTCCATTATCAAGAGGTCATCCAAACACGTAATCACCACAACTAGAACCCTCTACAAAATATCCTTCTATAAGCCCTTTCTACGTTGCCTATACTCAGAAGAGGCTACCCGAGTGTTGAAAGAGATACATGGAGGCAGTTGTAGTCTATACTTGAGAAAGGGCACTAAAAACTACATCCAAATGTTTATGGACTGCCAGCTCCACGCTAACGTACCAAGGGTGCCATCCATGTAGCAGACTCCAGTCCCAATCACTTGGCCACTTTGGATGATGGGTCTAGACCTTATTAGGACATTCGACAAGTCGGGAAAGAAGATGTGGGTTATAGTCATTGTTGATTATTTTACCAAGTGGATAGAAGCAAGAACCCTATCATGAATCACGCAAGAGAATTTCATGGATTTTGTCAAGGAAGAGATATTCTCTAGATACGAACTCTTAAGAGCAGTGGTTATCGACCATGGGACCCAATTCTTCAAAAAATATTGAGAATATGTGGAGAGTATGGGCTCAAGTGTGTCAACTCCTCCGTTTGTGACTCGCAAGGCAACAAACATGTCAAGGTTGGGAACAAAACTATCATAGTGGGCATGAAAAACACTAGTCTATGTCAACAAGAAAAGTGGTATAACCAGCTCCGTCTAACATTGTAGTCTGTCCATACCACCATCAAGTCAGTCACTGGAGATACGTCATTCCAACTAGTATATTGGTCAGAGGTAGTGCTCCCCATAGAGAATAAAATGCCTACACTTGTCACATAGTGATTTGACCAAGAAGGGAAAATTCAGTCCTACTTGGCAGACCTTGACTTCGCTGAAGAAGTTAGGATTTAGGTTAGACTATTCATAGCCGCCCGTATGTAAGCAATTAAGCGGTTTCATGACCAAAGGATTAAGCCTAGAGAGTTTAAAGTAGGACTCTAATTCCTTCAAATAATATAAGGCAACCAGTGAGCGCATGTTGAAGCAAAATGTTGTGTTATGAATGATAAGTTCAAGGTCACCTGAAAACCCTGTCAAAAAGAGGAGCCTCGCATCCTCGAGATGTTAAGTCCCCATTAACGAGACGAATCATGACTCCTAGCAGTTGTGGTCCTCACTAGTCAGCGGGCATCGTCCCTCACCATAAGATGTAAAGTCCTTGTCTACTTGACGAGAAATGCAAAGAAGGATCCACATAGAGAGCAAAAGAGAATGGCGAGAGTCATGAATCCTAGAAGTTATGGCCCTCACTGGTCTGCGGGCATCGTCCTCACCAGGAAAAGTTAAGTCCTTGCTCACCCAGTAGCTTAGGCAATGAAGGCTCCATTTGAAGAACCAAAAGAACTTAGTGAAACTAGTTGTCTTTAAATCTATCACGACGGTGGCCTGTTGTATAACATGGTTTCCGGTAGACTCCATGGTTTTCAGAGTTCACCACTTAAAGGGAGATGGCTCTGCCTCACCCTCAACCTCAAGTGAGTGGACATTGGTGATAAGGCTAAGCCTACATCGTCCTTGGGATCCAATGTCTAGGAGCCATGCCTCTTCCAATTAGTGAGAATATGAAACTGCGGAGCATTATTCAAAGATTAGGTGAGAGAACCCACCCTCACCAAATGTTGTAGAGACTGAGTATTTTCTCAAGAAGGGACAGGTTCTGATATAAACTTATTTGTTGATGAAATAACAGAGGTTGGATGGTCAAACCTCATTTAACCTAGAGTGACACGCCTCCCAAGAGTTTCACCTCCTCCAAGATACAGACCCACAAATCCTAAGAGCATCGCCTCTATCAATATAGGGAGTTGGGCCCCCTAGGAGCCATTCCTCCAACAAAGAAATGAAATACGCCTTGACGGGGCATTGTTCAAGACTTAGGAAGTGAACATACTAAATATGTGCTCACCTTTTGAGAAGTTGAAACCACTTGAAAAGGCCTAACCTCCCGGAGAAGTATACTGTCCCAGTACACTAACAAATGAACAATCCAGCTTAGAGGGTCGGGTTGATAAGAAGGAGAGAAGCAAGCCATCATGCTTGGAATGTAGCGTTAGCGATAAGAAAAGATAAAGACAACTAATAAAGTATCAAACAATCATTTTATTTCAATAAAGTTCAAGGCTCGTACAAATGAAAACAGGAACATCTAACAACTATACTAAGTTATACTACCCCAAACTATATTGAGATATACTAGGCTACGATATACCTCTGGGAGGTCGTGAGAAGTCCTAGGAGGAGGTAAAGGATGAGGACCAGAGACATCATATTGCTCTGACCCTAGTAAATGAACACCAACAACATAATCTGTTGCAATGAGTAACTCATGTTCTCCTCGTGCACTCAGCCTTTACAATGAGAATGTCCTCCACTGGAACAAATGGAGTGGAGCACTAGCCAAAGAGTTAATACTTTATGGTCAAGATGGGGTCAAACTCAGATACCACCCAAGGGACAGGAGTCCCATAGCTGCACCGGTCACACTCACTCGAGTTTATGTACTTACCCTTGGAGAATTGGATGAGCCCAAAGAAGTTCCAAGCAGTTGGAAAAAATGCAGAAGTATTGCAGACTTTTAGAGCCTGAGAGGAGGTGAGGCATCCCAAACTCATGGTATTCCAGAGAGCCACATTTCTTTTCCTTGAATTTTTCCTCAGGAGGTCTACTTTGCAACATCCTTTTAGTACTCTTTCAACTAGTGGATATGTGCGATCAGCTGAGTAAAGGTCTCCAACTCACGACGTCCCCAACTATTCAACTGTAACAGGGATGGGAAGAGAGATACTTGGAAGATAGAATAAGGAAATGGAAAGGAAGGGTCATGAAAATACCTTCATGTGGTTTTTCGCTCCCTCAAAAGAGTCAAAGACATCGGGCTAAAATTAGCATGTGTCTGACCATCATTGGTAATGGCATGTCACTGCCAGTCTTTACTCTCCACCAGCTGAACCAACAAGATACGGTTCTTCTCCTTCTCAGCCCTAAGTTCTGCCCTCAACTCTTCCACCAGCTAAGCAGATTTTGCTTTCTCAGCATCGAGTTAAGTACTCCTCACTGACAAGCAATCCTCAGATTGTTGAACAAGGCAGCCAAGAGCGTGTCTCTAACTGAAATAAACTGAAAAGAAAATAGTAAGAGCATTATCAATTACCAGTACAATAAGGAGGTTATGAAGTTAATTGAAGAAAAATGAAAAGGTTACCCCTCGTAGAAGACTGTCAAATTTTCTTAGAAGGGTCTGATCTCATGGGGATCCACGATTGGAATAGGGTATTCAGAGTTTTCTCTCAGCAAAGAATAAAAGTCCACCCCCGCAAACGAGCCAGGAAGAGCAAAACCCTCCAGTCCAATCACTTGGATAGACGAACAGGGAGTGGACCCTACAATGATAGTATCAGCGCGTGGAAGGGTGGACAAGTTTACTTCACTCCTAGTAATAAGAGCAACAGATAGCTTCCCCATTGGGTCAAGACTAACGGATCATCGTGGCTTGCAGGCCCAATTCAGGGGATGTTGTGTGTGTGGATAGTATATCGGGTATGTACCTTGTGTGATGCGTTTGCTTCTCCAGAAGAGCTTGTGTGGCTTTCATATCAAAACCCAACCATAGGCTAGGGTTTTGTGGATGCATGTGTTACGGGTTGGGCCAATTGGCATGGTTGCACAGAGATGAGGATGCCTTTAGAGTTATTTGTCATATCCATGGACGAGTGTGACCATGCGCAGGCGACATCATCAGCTTCGCAGCTTGGTACAATAGCTGCACATCTATTCCTCTGTCTGGAGTTAGGTTTTCTGAATGAATGAGCCTTGTGGTCTATGTGTGTGCGTAAATCGCTTAGGTATGAGGCCTTAGCCTAAGCTCCTGTGTGCGCATAGACATATGGTCACGTGAAGGAGTGTAAGCCTTCGACTTTGCGGCTTGTGTGGAGTAGGGGTTGTGTAGGAGAGGCACATCGATCACACCTAGCTTCTTGGCATGTACTGGTAAATTGAATAGAAAACTACCTAATATGACTTAGAATATTGTTAGGCTTCCTTCCATCTCATATACTTATTCAATAAGTTGTTCATTTTTAGCTAATCATCTTATTACTTGAATTAATTTAGCTCTATCCTTTTAGTGTAGTCTTGAACATGCCTAGTACATCTATGAAAGGTAAGCAATACACTTTTAAGGCTCCTTCTAATCAAGTGTGCCAAACTAAGCTTGTTTTCGCTAAGTTAATCGCGCAGACCTCTTTAGAAAGGACTCTAATGGGGAAGAGGGAGTGGATTATTCCTTCACCACTACATAGGTCACCTCTGCTCCTCCTACTCAATCAACTTCTGCTCCTAGTGCTACCCCTAGTAGGATGGCATTTCCTCGTGAACTTTAGGCCTTGATTGATGTTGATCTGATTCCTCTTACCATGGCTGCCATTATTGAAGGTTCTTCCTATCGTCTAGTCAACTAAGATGAGCTATAGGATCCTTGGAAACTTCATAATAAAATGTAGAGGAGTTCAAATGTCATATCCCAAAGTCTAAAAATGGCTCGTGTCCTCTTCCAAACGAGGTCCCATTTTTCACGGGACACTTTGTTTTTGACTTCCTTCCCATGGACCTCTTTATATGGAACGGGTTTTTGCTTACATGGGCTTGTACTTTTGCCACCTAACTCCTATCTTGGTATGAAAGATCACATGATTCTTAACTCTCAGTCGGCTGAAAGCTAGGGAGCCTTCTTTCCCTCTTTGCTTATCTATTTGATGGAGGTCTCCAAAGACCACACCTACTGACTATATCACTCCCGCTTCTAAGAAACCCAGGGTCCTTAGCTATGACAACAAAAAAGATGAGGGTTGGCGTCTTAAAAAGTTCTATATCTGGTCGCGCCAAGGTTATGGCTTCTTTTCTTGCGACATGGCATTGTTCCTTCTGCTAAGAGAAAAGCTCTCACCTTTAAGACTTATGACAATGAGACTCATGACCTTTTGACTAAGGGTCTTCCATTGAGCATGGGTATGACATGAAATTCTTACGACTTGGTCTGATTTAGTATTTTGTTGGTATTTCCAGGATGGTGTATCTCAGCATCACCCCTATGCTGAAGCTTACACTTTTGCTACAGGACTTCACGTGCCCTATTCAACGAAAGACTAAGAATCTTATCTCCAGGCAGGACTTCCCCCATATGTGCTCGTGTCCTCCCAGTGAGATAAAGATAGTTTCTTCTTAAGTGTTTTAACTTTCTTCCTCTTCCAATTGTCCATTCTTTATGTCCTCCTCCTCATACTCGATAACACACTCAAATAACTTCGCCTCACACTCATCCTTCTTCTCCTCATTCTCCTCCTTCTCGAGGACCCCTTTCCCATGCTTCCATTTTCCAAAAGTCGAAACCTTGGAAGGGCAGGAGTTGAGAGCCCAAGGAACGAATTAAATTGCTTTTTTTCTGATAGAAGGATCCTCATCCCTTTGATATGTTCATTGTTATATTCGTTGCACCCTTCCATACACCAAAGACCAGTCACTATGCAACATCAATGAGGCAAGCATAAGTATATTTCATAACAGGTCATTGATTTTCGTCTTTACATAGGAGATACTGACCACCTCTGGCCACCTGTTGATCCAGGTTGACCTGCCGAGAAGGTTTGGCATGGTCTCGTACCCTTCTCTGCCCTCTTCCTCCTCGCGTGAGGAATCGATCAATTTTGCCAGAGGGGGTAAGCTTCTCCATAACCATTGCTAAGGCTGGGCATGTACTGATTGTGTGCCCCGGGCACTTGCGGTGAATGCAGTAGTCACCACTTTCATTCCTAGCACCATCCGTCTCATATCGAAAGGGTGTCATTTCACCTATAGACACCAAATGATCAAACAGGTTCTCACAGGAGACATTGAGAGGAGGAAGATTTTTTACCATGGCCACCTTAGGCGGAGCCAAGGGTGGCAGATCACGCCGCGGAGCAATATATGTCGAGTCCTTTTCCT
>JAYMTA010004400.1:0-12689 GCA_036897625.1 Pelargonium cotyledonis | reverse complement strand
CGTGGACATGTCCCCCTATACATGTCCCCGGGACCAGACCCCACTGGTCATGTCCCCGCTAGTCAAGTCCCCTAAATTGAAGTCCCCAGGACTTGACTTTCGTGATAGGAAATTCCCCAACAAACTTAAAGGCAAGCGAGGACCCGCCCACCAAAAGCCATATCCACGCGAGAGGCACACTGGTCAAGTCCCCACTAGCAAACGGATATCAAATATCCATCGTTTGAGCAGGAAACAAATACAAAATTCACGCATCTCCCCAACAAAAAAATGCTTGCCGAGGACTAGCCACTAACCTCCACGACAACTAGACATGAACTGGAACAGCTCATCTCCGGTTGTCCATGCGTGCTGGAACGTGCACCCCAAGTCACAGTAAGCCTATAAATGCCCCCTTCATGGTAAGAAAGGCGATCCCACTTTTTGGATTAACTAAAACTCTGCCTCTAAAACCTTTGTTCTCATTTCTCTCCTTATTCAAACCAGATCACTGATTCTCCGCCGGAGGCGGTGAATCAAAACCCCCACCCTGGTTGCATCGTGCTTTGATGTTTGTTTTGTAGATCCAGAATCTTCAGTCGCATTCGCCAGAAGTTAGACACTCAGGCGACTGCCTACTCTTTGCCGACACCGGAATCTCAACAGATCTACTCACCCTCACACTTCTCTCACGTGTTCGAGTCTCTAATAGAAAAAGTCTCAAAAATTTGTGTTAGTGGGTAGGTGTGGGTTTCATTAGGGTTATATTATACTCCCTTCTAGAAAATATTATTTGGAGTGCGTTGGAAACATTTTGGGAGCGATATGGCATCGTAGAGACATTCTCCATACTTAGTGGAATTTCTTGGCTTTTCCTTGTGTGCTAGGCCGGAGGGTCAGCAGGCACGCAGAGTCTTTGATTGTGGTGAGAGGTTGATCTTGCTGAGAGGTTAGCTTGCTGAGAGACTAGCTCGCTGAGAGGTTAGCTTGCTGAGAGACTTAGCTTGCTGAGAGTCTAGCTTGCTGGGTGGCTGAGCTTACTGAGAGTCTAGCTTGTTGAGAGACTTAGCCTTGCTAAGAGTCTAGCTCACTGAGAGACTTAGCCTTGCTGAGAGTCTAGCTTGCTGGGAGGCTAAGTTTGTTGAGAGTCTAGCTTGCTGAGAGACTTAGCCTTGCTGAGAGTCTAGTTCGCTGAGAGACTTAGCATTGCTGAGAGTCTAGCTTGCTGAGAGACTTAGCTTGCTGAAAGTCTAGCTTGCTGAGAGACTTAGCTTGCTAAGAGTCTAGCTTGTTGAGAGACTTAGCTTGCTGAGAGTCTTAGCTTGTTGATAGTCTAGCTTGCTGAGAGACTTAGTTTGCTGAGAGATTGAGCCATCTGAGAGACGACCATGTCTGGTTCCTAACTTTGCGGGGCCCAATCACGTGTCTTGATCATTCCAGACCTGCCATGTGGCGGTTTGTGAGTCGTTGAGAGACTTATGATTTTTTGGATAGCATCACCAATCTGTACACCATATTTTTACTCTCTCTCACACCACTCCAAATAAATGAGATCAAGCCTTCAGGACACCACCATGCCAACATAAAATATTTTACTTCTCTTCGAAAGAGATCACCCATACTCCGCGACCACGACCTGCGTCATGTTCCGCACATACTTCGTGTCATGTTCCGTGTTCAAAGAGGCCCGCGCCTGTAGTGCTCCCCACTTGGAGTGTACCTCACCTAGAGTACTCCACACTTGGAGTGCTCCCCACTTGGAGTATACCTCATTTGGAGTGCTCCCTATTTGGTGTGCTCCCTACTCGGAGTGAACCTCCATTTGGGGTCAACCTCCTCATATTTGCAGTCAACCTCCACTTGGAATGGACCTCACTAAGAGAGCTCCATCTACCGTCTACAACCAGACAAACCAAACATCAAAGTTTAATGTCAAGCCATGCGTCAACCTCGCTCATGAACGAAGTCCTAAACAATTTGCTCCAGGAGCCTTGACCACGTCAGACAGGTGCTCCAGTCTTGTTAGTATGCCGAGCCAACAAGATGGAGACCGAGACTATGACCAAGCTCTTGCGATCGGATTCGAGATGTCGGAAGACGAAAGGTCAACTTTGTGCTGGTATGTGAAAACTATAAATAAGGCCCCAAGGCCTCATGTGAAAAGGTCAGATTTTTTATCATTTGAGCACTCGTAATATTGATCCAAAAACTCTCTCTACGTGTTCTTTGAGTGCTCATCGTGTTCTTCATGCATTCTTCACTTTTTGAACGAACTACAGAGTACCGATTCAGTCTTTAGTTTCTATAAACTGTTTGTGTGAGATTCTCATTCTCACGCCGGAGGCTTTTTCCCGGGATCACTCCTGGGACTCAGCTTAACGGTGCACTACCTTGCGCAGGATCATTCATGACCTGGGTTACTGACGTCATCGACACGAAGACACCACTGAATTCGGATCTCGGGCTGTGAATTGGACCTTGACCTTGACTTTGGAAAAGAAGACCTGAGACGACGTCGTACTACACTTGGATTTTTGATTTGCAAAAAAATTGTCCAATCACTATCATTTTATTCTTAATTTAATTAGTGATTAACTTTTCCAACCAATTGATTATTTTAATCAACATCTAAATTTTAAATTTGAAAATTTATTTAGATAGAAACTCATTTGGACGTGATATAATTTTGGGTTAAAAAATGATATGTTTCTTTTAGAGCTAAAAATGATACATTAAGACGTATAAAAAAATACTTTTCTTTATCATTAGTATTTTTTGTTATTTTTATTTCATTGTCACTGAATAATATTATTAATTCAATATATCTATATGTGATATATATGAATTATGAACTTATGGTTTGAACCATTATTAGTTGAAAATATATTGTAAATTCTCTTATTTTGAAACCATAGACTATACTATGAATTAGATAAATATATATAAATTGTGTATGTAGTCCTACAGTGAATTTTTGAAAATTTTAAATGATTACATAAAGTTTTATGTAAAAGTAATTTATAATAAACTATATAAGTAAAAACCGAGATAAATTGTAATATAAGCTAGATCAATAATATTTTTTATTACAAGATTTTGCGTCCCGTGCATCCCACGGGTTGAAAACTAGTAAAAAGTGAAGACATGGGAATGAGAATCTCATTCTATCCAATATAGGTAGGAATTAAATTACTCAAGAGTGAGGGAATGGGAATGAGAATGGGAATCAGAATTGAAATGGGAATGGATGTGTTCCAATCCAAACACAATCAATGGGATCCCATTCCCGTTCTCATTCTCCATTCATTCCCAAACCAAAATTCGTAATCTAAGCAGTAACTAAGTGATTTAATTCTTGTTATTTGTTGTTGTTTTTTTGTGGAGGGTGCTTAGGAATTGCTTCTACTGGTGAAAAATAGGCTTTTGAGGGAGCTTGTGATGAGCAGTTTAGATCAAGCGAAAAAGGGTAAAGGTCTAACTACTGTGAAGACTATTTTCGGTACCATGTTTGTGATTCTCCTCTCAAGCCTATGAGCATTTTGAAAATTTAGAATAAAGGTGCACAATTTGATACCATGTGGGTTTGGATTTCTGATGTTCCTGTTTTGACCGGTACCATGTTTGTGATTCTCCTCTCATCATCTTCGTTGATCCGACATAAGAGCCAAAGGAACGAAGGCCTTGGGTGGTATTACCAGGACTTCACCTCGAGCGTCAAAGTCCTTGTATGGTAGACACGAATACTCTCAGAGCTCTTCTAGAGAGAGAAAGCTAGAGAGAAAAGTAAATGTATTGAAAATAAGAGTTCAAGTTAGGATCGAGATCCCTTTCTCTTTGGAAGAAAGTGGTATTTATTGAGTTCTTACCACCTCGCGCTACATGTCGTGACATGATTGGTTGTTGATTTTGTGAGGCCCATCAAGGGCCATTTGGCTTACCAAGTCCAAACGGCCTCCTTGGCCCAAAGTCCACTTTTAGCCTATTTGTGGTGTTGTGCTGTTTCTTTGCCTTGGACACCTTGCTCACATCTGTTGAAGAAGCAGGTGTGTCCCGTAAGCATCTTGTAAGGTGAGGACTCATAAAGACCATTTGTAAGCTATTGCCTTGCAAGGCATAGTCTTGGGCGCTTGGGAGTGTAGTTTGGAGACCTTAGTGGTGTAAGTGCTCGTCATAACCCTTAGAGAGCTAGTACCTCGAAAGGCATATTCATGGGTGCATGAGATAGTTCATGATTTGAGACCTTGAGGCCTATAGTTCTCTTAGAGGCATGGGGTATGAGAGGGCTCTCCAAGGCCCTTTGAGGGTTGATGCCTCGCAAGGCATAGTTGAGGGTGCATGTGAGCATGGAGGATGTGAAACTTGTTGGAGGGTCTCAAGGGTGTTTAAGCAAGGTTGAAGCCTTATTTCAATCTCATTAGAGTGTATGGAGTTGTAGGGTACCATCCAGGGTAAGAGGAGTAGTTCATAAGGTGAAATAGCATGAAATACATAATGAAGGTTGGAAAAGAACAAATTGTCGTGGAAACTGTAAGAAATGCCACGACAATTGTTTTTTCTTACCCTATGGAGTGATTTGGACTCTTTAAAGGGTTTAGAAGCTTTTTAGGCTATTTTGGGTAGCTTGTTGCCTCCTTTGAGACCCTATGAGGCTTGTTGAGTTTGGACAGGAGCCTGGTCAGTTTTAGGCGCCTGACCTATGTTGAGGGTCTTGGTCCATATTAGGTGCATGGCCAACTTTGAGGGTTTTCCAAGCCTTTGAATGGGCTGAGATAGGTCTAGGTGGACCTGTTCACACCCCGCGGCGTTGTTAGCTTGACTTGGACCTGGTTGAGATTTTGGCGTCGTGGATTTTATCGGGCAACCCGAACGATTATGATCCATGTGTCGTGTGGTGAGTTGCTCTAAGACTTATAATTTTTCGTATAACATCATTTTCCCCTAGTCCTAACAACTCTGATTTATCGGTGTTGCGTTGACGTAAAGTTACAGTCAAGTGTTAGCTTCTCTTTGTTGGACCTTCCAAGGGGTTCACTATAGGCCCTTGGAACTTGTTTTCTTCAATCTTTCAAGGGGGTTCACTAAGGGCCCTTGAGTGTTGATGTCTTCAATCTTCCAAAGGGGTTCATAGAGGGCCATTGGGTTTTATGCCTCCACGGGGAGGCTGAATTCATTCCAAGGGTAGGACTTAGCCTTGGATAGAGGTTCACTTGGGGGAGCCTTGGTTAGGACATGGAAAAGGTATTGATGAAGCTTTGTCAAAGTGAGCTTTAGGGAGCAGATGGCCCCAAATATTTTGTCACTTAACAAAATTCTAGTTTTTTGCCTTTTTAGGGTGAGTCTGCTTGCATAGGGCATTGTGGTATCGTTAAAGGAGACTAGAGTGACTCGTTGGGGATAGGAGAGAAGTGGTCATGAAGGATTATCTTTTAAGGCTCACAGGGGCGAGGAGATGAAGGGTCACAGAGATGACAAATTGTGGCTCGTTGGGGCAAGGAGAGGTATGGTCATGGAGGATGACCAATTATGGCTCACTAGAGAGAGGAGATATGTGGTCATGGAAGATGACCAACACCATCTCGCAGAGGCAAAGAGACGAGGGGTCATGTAGATGACCCTCTTTGGCTCGCTGGAGCGAGGAGAGAAGTGAAGAACATTCTTCATGACTTAGAAACTTTGTATAATTTCTCCTAGAGGAGGCTTATGCTTCAAGATAAGGCTTTTTCTCCATGTGGAAGCTTAAAATCCGCAGGGAGGCTTATGTTTTGCTTCAGTAGAGTTGCCTGATATGTCCTCCTTTAGAAATTGTGGGTTTGGATAATAACCTTACCCCCATTGTTTGTTTTAGGTCATTCATTAGTGGATGGCTTTGGTTTTCATAGATGGAAACCCTTGAGTTGGTTTCTCACATCTGAGACTTGTATTTTTGAAATGGTTCCTTGTTTGAGGGCAAACATTAGTCTTGGCGGTGTGTCCCTTTGCATGCTCGTAGGGTATGAGGCAAGGTTGTGCATATCTTAGTGTGTTAGGCCAAGGTGCACATGAATGCTTGGTTGATTCATGTTGTCAAGACATGACGATCAATTATTCAATAACGCAGTAAAGCCACGTTGTCAAGGCATAAATGTTTATCCCTCGATATGTTGGAGGGGCATAAGATGTCTTGCTTTGCCCGTAATTGTGTTGAGGCTATGCGTTAGTGGATGACTCTAGTTTCCATGGACGGCATCCCTTGAGGTGGCTTCTCGCATGGGAGGCTTTTCTTTCTTTGGACACAAGTGTCTAGCATGGGATGTATCATCTGGTCAACTCTTATGGTGTGAGGCAAAGTTGCGTGCTTTATTGGTTGTGAGTCTAGGCTGCACACTTCAATACTTAGAAAATTTGGAGAACTTCACTTACTTGAATCTCCTTTGTCAATGCTTGGATACTTAGAATTTCTTGGAAAGCTTCCATAAGTCGATAAGGGAGTCGACCCATGCTATCAAGGCATGACGGTTTATCCTCCGTTGTTGAGGCTGACCCATGCTGTCAAGGCATGACGATCAATCCTTCCTTGGTGAGGTTGACCCATGTTGTCAAGATATGGCGATCGATCCACCAGGGTACATGAGGTTGACCCATGCTGTCGAGAAATAGGGATCAATCCTTCCTTGGTGAGGTTAATTCATGTTGTCAAGGCATGACGATCGATCCTCCGAGGGTGAGATTGAACCATGCTATCGAGGTATGGTGATCAATCCCTCCTTGTGAGGTTGATTCATACTATTAAGGCATGACAATAAAGCCTCCAATGGTGGGGTCAACCCATGCTGTCAAGGTATGGCGATCGATCCTCTAAGGGTGAGGTTGACTCATACAATCGATGCATGGCGATCAATTCATCCTTGGTGAGGTTGATTCATGATGTCAAGGCATGGAAATTAAGCCTCTAATGGTAAGGTTGATTCATGTTGTCAATGCGTGACAATCAATCCTCCAATGATGAGGTTGATTCGTATTGTTAAGGCATGACAATCAAACCTCCAACGATGAGGTCGACCTATGATGTCAAGGCATGACGGTCGATCCTCCAAGGATGAGGTTGACCCATATTCTCGAAGCATGACAATTAATCCTTACTTGGTAAGGTTGATTCATGTTGTCAAGGCATGACAATCAAGCCTCCAATGGTAAGGTTGATTCATGCTGACAAGGCATGACAATCAAGCCTCCAATGGTGAGGTTGATTCATACTATCTAGACAAGAAAATCAAGCATCCAATGGTGAGTTTGACCCATGTTGTCAAGGTATGACGATCGATCCTCCAAGTATGAGGTTGACCCATGTTGTCAAGAAATGGAAATCAATCCTTCCTTGGTATGTTGATTCATGCTGTGAAGGCATGACAATCAAGCCTCCAATGATGAGGTTTATTCATGATGTCAAGGTATGACAATCAAGCCTCAAATGGTGAGGTCGACCCATACTGTCAAGGCATCGCGACCGATTCTCCAAGGGTTAGGGTGACCCATACTATCGAGGCTTGGTGATCAATCCTTACTTGGTGGGGTTGATTCATGCTGTCAAGGAATGAAAATCAAGCCTCCAATGGTGAGATTTAATCATTCTACCTAAGCATGACAATTAAGCCTCCAATGGTGAGGTTCATTCATGCTGTCAAGGCATGAGAATGAAGCCTCCAATGGTGAGGTCGACCCATGCTGTGAAGGCATGGCGATCGATCCTCCAATGGTTATATCATCGTCATTTAATTTGTTGTTGTGTAGGAATGCTTGCGCAGCCATCATCATTTTGTCTGTTGTAATGTCACACTCGCTCTCAGCCTTGCGGAAGCGCTCCATATAGTCAACAATATTTTCGTTAGGCCTTTGCGTAATGTTGAGGAGGGTGACTTATGGCTTTGATACCCTTCCTGCTGACTTGAACTTCTCTAGGAACATGGTCTTGAAGGTTTACCAAGAAGTGATGACTCCGTTGGGGAGGTCGCGATACCATTTTTGAGTTTGAGTCAAGAGGATGCAAGCAAAGATTTTGCAGCGTGTAGTGTCAAAGTTTATTTTCTAGCTCATCTTGAGCTCAAAGTGAGTGGCATGTTCAATGCCCTTGGTGAGCCCATTGTAATTCATGTCGTGGAAGCGTATCCTTGGGTGGATGGAAACTACTTGTAGAGCCTAACTTAGTGGGTTTTTTACTGCTGGGACAATGAGAGCAACAACCATGACACCATTGGATGCCATCTGAGCACGGAGGCACTGGACCTTCTCTTGTAGTGGTAGGAGAGCAAGGCTCTTATTTTGGAATACATCTAAAGAATGTGACCCCATTGGTCTCCTTGTTTGTGGGAAAAGGGTCATCATTTCTCTCATTCATTCTTCTTCTTTGGTGGGGGGTTTCCACTATTCTAGGAGTAGAGTGAGCATGAGGGTCTAGACGTTGAGTTTTCCTAGTCCTTAACCTAGACACCTCAGATTGATGATAACTTTCTTCCTTTAGAGTTCGTGGAGGTCTCTCTTCGCGGTGGGTGCGCCGAAGGTAGGCAAAGTCCCTATCATGGGAGTAGTGGATGCGGCCATCATAAGCTTGGGTGCCGCTATTGCCATGGGTTGTGCGGAGTTTTGAGCTCACGCGGACGTGAGGGACCTCCACTCCTGTTGACCAAGCCAAAGCCGCAGGAGGAGGTGAAAGTGGATCCTAAGCAACATGGGTTGTGGGAGAGACAAGGGTTGCGGGAGCGGCCGTGGCCACATTGGTGAGAGAGGCGCGCAAGGTCTCATTGACATGATAAGTGAGTGCACTCAAGGCATAGTCGACTCCTGCTAAGAGAGGGTTATCGCCAAGAGGCACAGGTGTGGCATCATGAGGGGTTGTTGGGACCTAAGTGGTGCCCGGTACTCTCAGAGTTGGTCCTGTTGTGCTCAAGGTGGTCTTGTAAGCCAAGATAGCCTTGATTAAGCTCTCTATGGACTTGATCATGTGTCTCTGCCCCCTACCCATGTGTGGGTTGTCATGATTTCCAAAATGGCCCTAGGTGGACAAGGCTAGAGAGGGGAGCCTAAAACTTTATTGGGTAGGGCTTTTCAAAAAGGAAACACCCTTTTTTGCATGGCTAGGGCCTAGGCGAGGAGTAGGGGAGTCGCGCCTAGTGCGACAGTTAAGGGGAACATGGCTTTCACATGTTCCCGACAATGGAACCAAATTGATGTGCTTGTTTTGACCTGAAGGGTCAACACAAACTCACTAGGGATGTGTGATGTTGTTGGGATTCTTTTCCACTAATGCAAAGGTAATTAGCCTAAGTGTTCAATCTTCCAATCTTGAGTGCTTAGGTAATTTATCTAAGGTCCTAGTGTCTTAAGTTACAACTCCAAGCTAAGGTGTCGTCCAGCTTTAAAGACATGTAGCATTTGAGAAGAAAACACGCCAAAGAAATGAAGGCTTGGGGTGCTGTTACTAGGACTCCGCCTTAGGCGTGAGAGTATGTCCTTATATGGTAGACATGAATGCTCCTAGAGCTCTTCTAGAGAGAGAAGGCTAGAAAGAGAAGTAAATGTATGGAAAATGAGAGTTCAAGTTAGGATTTGGATCCCTTTCTCTTTGGAAGAGAGGGGTATTTATAGAGTTCTTACCACCTTGTGCCACATTTCGTGACGTGATTGGTTGTTGAAGTTGTGGGGCACATTAAGACCTAGTTGGCTTACCAAGCCAAAATAGCCTCATTGGCCCAATGTCCACTTTTAGCCTATTTGTGGTTTTAGGTTTCTTCTTTGTTGTGGACGCGTTGCTCACGTATGTTGAAGAGGCGGGCATGTCCCGTAAGCCTCTTGTGAAGTGAGAACTCACCAAGACCATTTGTGAGCTATTTCCTTGCAAGGCATATTCATATGCGCTTGGGAGTGTAGTTTAGAGACCTAAGTGTTGTGATGGCTCGTCAAGACCCTTAGAGAGCTAGTACCTCGAAAGGCATAGTCATGGGGGCATGAGAGAGTTGATGCTTTGAAACCTTGAGGCCTATACTTTTCTTAGAGGCTTGAGTGATGAGAGGGCTCTGCAAGGCCCTTTGAGGGCTGGTTCCTCGCAAGGCATAGTTGAGGGTGCTCGTGAGCATGGAGGTTGTGAAGCTTGTTGGAGGATCTCAATGGGGTTTAGGAAAGGTTGTAGTCTCCTTCCAATCTCATTAGAGTGTATGGAGTTTTAGGTTACCATCTGAGGTAAAGTGGAGTAGTCTATAAGGTGAAAAGGCCTGAAATACACCATCAAGGCTGGAACAGACCAAATTGTTGCGGCAACTATAAGAAATGCCGCGACAATTAGGGTTTGTGCACCCTATTTATACCCTAGTTTTACGATGTGAGAAAAAATGGAAATTATCGCAGAAACTGTAAGAAATGCCACGACAATTGGGTCTATTTTATCTTATGGAGTTATTTTGAGGGTAAGACTTGAGAGGGTTGAGGCTCTTGCTTATTTTGAACTCTTTTAAGAGTCTAGAGGCTGGTTTGGGTTTTTTTGGGGGCTTTTAGGCCTGTGAGACTTGTTGAGTATAGAGAGGAGGTTGGTCAATTTTAGGCGCAGGGCCTATGATGAGGGTCTTGGTCCATTTTAGTCGCTTGGCCTGCTGTGAGAGTCTTCCAGGCCTTTGAATGGACTGAGATAGGTATGGGTGGACTTGTTTACACTCCAAAATGCATTTGTGACATATTAGTTTCCAATGTACACGTGGACATGATTTAAATGAATCACTTGACAGACTATAACAGTGGGTGCTAAACTTAGTTGAAAATTAAAATTTGAGTATCACGTCCGGTAGAATAAAGATTTGAGTATTAAATTTACTTTTAACTCCTCATCTTTTAATCATGAACTCTCCTGGATACGACACATATATCTCATCTTTTAAAGTTTTAGTGCCACGAGTGTTATCATTGTTTCAAGTGAAACTATTGAGGAAAAGGCCTCATTGTACACAACTCCTAGCTACTTTGAGTAGCCTTTAGCCACTAGCATGCCTTGTACTTTTGAACTAAACCATTTAATTTGATATTTGTTCGGTAAACTCACTTAACTCCAATGTTATCTCTGTCTTTTCGTCAATCCACAACCTTTCATGTCACTTTTTTCTTGATTATTATGATTTCATCTTTCATATATGTCACTTAATTTTCTAAATTTGTTAAATCTCATAACTTATCTGCTTCAACCACTGTAACATTTTAAGCCTCATATATTTCGCTGAGGGGTTTTACTTAGAAAGATAATATATTAAATTACGAAAGAAACTTGATTATCTAGGAGAATAACTAGTTGTTTGGTTACGACATCGGACACCAAACTTATGACTCTTATACCTCTTGTTGACAAGTGAACACTTTAGGACTAGTGCGGTGGAAACTCTAATTTCACTCTAACAAAAGCTTCTACCTTGGAGATCGTCAATGTTGATAGTAGGAACAATGAAAATTAAGCAAACAACAAAAAAATTCAAACACATGAGCACAAAAATAAATGTGGTTGCAACTTACCTACATGCACGACCTACACTTTATTTTTATTAGATTTTTAAAATTCAATGATAGATAACGGATCTACTCGATCTCTCTATGGTTACATACAAATAAATTTCCAACCAATATGTTCCCATATTTGAAACTCTAGTCAAGTTGAACGACCTTTCAAGACTCATGAATGTCTGTTAAATTCCTTTGGACGCCTGTTCATATTGGCAGTTTTTCCAGTCAAAACTTTATGTATTCTCAAATATCCATTGAACTAACAGACACAACCAATTTAGATCCCTTGAGATCTTTTCTTCAACTTTTCGTGTTTCTATTCACTGGTTAAGTGCTCCCTTTTTTCCTTTTCAGCATTCGACTCCACAATCTCAAAATTGTAGTAACGGGTTGAGAAAATTATGTTTAATGTAATAAAGTTGACATTGTCGTAGAGAAATATTTAATTCAAAATGCTTCTAATACATTTTCCTGTTCTATCTACTTTCAATAATTTTCAAACTTCATTACGACAGAAGACTAGTAGAGAAAAGATCATAATCTCTTCTATTGATAATTGAAATAACACATGGCTTCTTGCATGTTACCTAGTCTAACATTTGTCATCTTACATGTTATGATTGTTTACGTATTGACACCTGACACAATTGTCACAATGAATGATATCATAGTTTAAAGATTGACACGTTTGCCCATCTTGAGAGCGCATTACAATTTTTCATATATCTTAGTGTTGAGCTCTTTTTTGATCGGAGACACGAACACGTGAGAAATGTATAAGGGTGAGTAGATCTGTCGAGATTCCGGTGCCGGCAAGGAGTAGGCGGCCACCTGAGAGTTGGACTTCCGATGAAAGTGACTTTCAGATCTTGGATCTGCAAAACAAACACTAAAGCACGATGCAACCGGTTGGAGTTTCAGTTCACCACCTTCGGTGTGAGAATCAGTGATTTGGTATGAAAGAAGGTGAGAAAATGAAACAGAGGTTTTAGAGACAAAGTTTTAGTTAGAGAAAAAATTCCATCCCTTCTCTTACCGCGAAGAGGGGTATTTATAGGCTTACGATGACTTGGAGCGCACGGTCTACCTGGCATGGATAGCTGTAAGTGAGCTGTTCCAGTTCATGTTTGACTGTCACGGAGAGTTGTGACTAGTCCTCAGCAAGTTTTTGTTGTTCGGTGGAGTTGTACGAATTTGAATTC
>JAYMTA010004399.1:0-12690 GCA_036897625.1 Pelargonium cotyledonis | reverse complement strand
ATATGATTTTGTTGGATTGTTTGACTCTAGTCGATAAATTTGACAGTGTCAGTTTTTCTAATATTGGATGCTCTGCGAGTAAGGTGGCACATGAGCTTGCTCGGCTTCCATTTTCTATGTCAGAGAGTAGATTATTTTTTTTAATTTCCGTTCCAAATTCGAGTAGTGATTATATTTTGAAAGATTTGGAATAAAAAGTTGGGATAAAGGTTTTTTTAGTACCCAATCTTTACAACCATACTCAATTTAGTACCTACACTTTTATTGTACCCAATTGAGTACCCAAACTTTTATTTTATACCTAATTTAGTACCTACCGTCAATTTCTCCGTTAAATGCCTTGCCGGATTGTCTAGCTGGAAAACAATTCCACGTGGCATCCACGTCACCACCCACTAATATTTTATTAAAAAAAAAAAACTATCCCTTTCTAGCATTCACATACCAGCGAGTTCTTCGGCGAGGCAGAATCCAGATCTAGGTTTGTTGAAGGTGTAGGTATGAGTTTGTTGAAGGTGCAGATATGGGTTTGTTGAAGGTGTTCACATATCTATAATCAAAATAGGCAGATCTGGGATTGAGTGGGAACCTAACGATGAGCCAAATCTGAATTTATTGAAGGTGTTTGAAGTGGGTCATTGGTGCTTCACGACTGAGGGAGAGGGTCGGCCTGAGGAGCCTACCCGGAGGAGGACGCCGGCGAGGTCGATGGATGGGCGACGAGTGTCGGTGCGTCGTCAAGGTGTGCTGAAGCATGTCTGGATTGGGACCACCAAGTTCTGTGCACCTTGGAGGATCATATCACATAAAACGAAATCTAAGCTAAATTGATTCAAAATTTTCACAATGGGTCATCACAACTCCATCAAAATTGGTACAAAAATATGATATTTTCTTAAAAGCAAGAAACAAAGCAAAACAGAGAACTCCATTAATGCATTGGGAGGAGCTATTAGAATTTTTTAATAAGAAAGAAGAGATGAGAAGAAGATGATGATGATGATAAAGAATCAATAATCAAGCACAAAGAGACAAATGAAAATTTGGGTACAGTTAAGGATTTGATTTTTCCAATACCTTGAAGATGGGTCCATGTGGACAACAAGGTTAGGAGTAGTTGGGAGCCATCATTTGTGCTTCCAAAACCTTTCAAATCCAAAGGTTCATGGCTGGAATCTAGGTCTGAGCATGTTTGGGATTGTGTTTAGTTTGTTTTTAACTCTGGTTTTCTTTCAGAGGAAGAGAAGGATAGATATGGCAGATATGGAAGATTGGAAAATGGAGTACTGGCCCCATCGGATACATAAGTGCTGCAAAATGGAGATGGAAAATGAAGATGGAGCAAGCAGTGGTGGATTGCAGAGCCTTGAAGGACCTCTGGCCAATGCTCGTCGTTTCCGCCATCGTCGTCGGCAAGAGAGGAGAGGAGGCGAGGAAGGAGAGAGGAGAGAGAAATGTATTTTTATTTTTTTTATTAAATTTTTGTTTTTGTTTTGTCTTTTATTTTTATTTTTATATTTTTAAATTCCAAGTTATTAAAATTTGTACAACTCATCGGCCAATAGTACACATCATCACACACGTCAGGTAACGGTAGGTACTGAATTGAGTTTAAAATTAAAGTAAAGGTACTTAATTGAGTATAACATAAAAGTTTGAGTACTCAATTGAATACAATAAAAGTGTAGGTACTAAATTAGGTACGATTACAAAGATTGGGTACTAAAAAAACCTTTATCCCTAAAAAGTTTGGTATTGTTACTTCTCAATGAATTAAAATTTTAACGTTACTTTATTTAAAAGTATTGTTGATTACTTTTAGTCAATAACATAATGAAATAATTTAGTAAAATTATATATCATGATAAAAGTTTTACGAAATTTAACATATGACATACTAAAATTTTAATCTACGTATATGATATGATAAAAATATATGATATCAATAATTTAATTTCAAAATTTTCATTGTAGGATAAGCTAAAATACTTATTCCATAGGGTGAAATAAAGAATGGTCTGCAAGGAAAAAGCTGGAATGAGCTTTCCTCTGGGAATGGACTTTCCAGCTACTCCTGCATGTGCCAAACATAATGCAGGAATAAAAATGCTGGAATGACCATTCCATTCCATTCCTTTCCTGCATACCAAACATAACCTAAAGGTAATAGCTCTTGTATGACATGAAACCTTAACACAATTGGTCTTTATTTTTCAAAATTTAACAAAATGCTCAAAATGCATCAGATTTTTTAGGGACAATTTTCTCTATGCAACCTACATAATATTTTCTCTAAGGGTTAAATGGTTCTAAACCCTTGTACTTTCTTAGATTTTGGTGTTGACTCCTATTTAGAGTTTTCACTAGTTTCGGTCCCTGTACTTTTCAATTTTTTAAATTTGGTCCAAGTTATCTTTTGTAGCAGGTTGTTTACCTCCACGTCAGTAATGGACTGTTGTGTAAAAATCCCTAGACTTTCCATTTTTTTTTTAATTTAATCCAGCTCACCACACTTCGTCATTTTCACACCCACTCCGTCTTCCCTTCTCGCCGAAACTTTAGAGGTTCCTCTGTCTCTTCTCTATGCAAGACTCTAGCGACCTAGAGACTCTGACGAGCCAATCTATTCCAAAAGTCGTTGGCTGATAGGACATAATCTCCTTTTCTATGATTGCGACAAAGCCAAAGAAACTCTGATACACGAGATTGAAATCTTAGTCTCCATATCAATCTCCGATGGGGTTCTTGAATTGGGCTCCTCCAACACAGGAAAAAACTAGAGTTTGGTAAAGCAAGTCAAAAACCTGTTCGACTCAGATCTCAATAGGAAGATCGCTTTTGGAATAAACATGCCCTAGAAACAACAACTTCAATCTACTTATGTGGATTAACTAAACAACCCCGGCTCGGACTTAGACAATCTAATCACTCAAGTGAAGAAGAGGGGTCGAAATTTCAATCTGGTCCACGAACCGCCAATGAACCACATGCTGGAGATCATGGACGATTCCAGTGACATGGAGGAGAGTGGAGTAGTTTTGATTTGAAACCCAAAAATAGAGACCACCAAAAGGTCCAAAACGATTTTGATTCAAAATGGGAAGCTTTTTCGTTCAGCTCTGGCTCTCGACAGTCGTCTCAAGACTATTACGATGTTGGTAACAACTGGGGGTTTAACAACGAAGACAAAGAAAACATAGAGGTTGAGACAAACATTTTGTTTCTTCAAAAATAGAGATTGAATCGTCAGAGTTTCTGGGTCGTCAAAGTCTTGGACAGAGAAGGGGCGGAGGAACCCCGAAAACTCCGGCGAGAAGGAAAGGCGGAGTGGGTGTGAAATTGGCAAAGTGTGGGGAGTTAGAGTAAATTAAATAAAATGGAAAGTTCAGGGGTTAAACTTCAAATCTACAACAGCATATTTCTGACGTGAAGGTAAACAACCTGCAACAGCATGTAAGTTGGACCAAATTAAAAAAATTGAAAAGTCCAGGGATTGAAACTAGTGAAAACACTAAATAGAAGCCAACTCCAAAAATCCAAGAAAGTCCAGGGGTTGAAATCATTCAACCCTTTCTCTAATTGAAGTTCCAAGAATAAACATTACACTAGTGTTTCAATTTATCAATGATTTCTTGATTCATCAACAGGAAATCCAAGATCACTGACTAAGTGACTATCTTAATAACCTATAAATGATGGACATGGAGTATAATTCAATAATTTATGCCTCTCTATGGCACACGTTCTTGTTAAAATATCCAAACTTGTAAAGCATGTTACAGTAACTTTAGACCCTCGGACTTTAAAAAATAATAAATAAATAAATAAACAATAATGTGTATTCTATAAGAAATATCTGCATCCCAATGCCAAGCATATTGGTGTGAAAACATGGAATGAAGTACAAAGATAGCCAGAAGAGAAAGTACATACCAATACACTGCCAGGTCCAAGATAATTATCATATTCTTCAATCATTTCTGTAACATCTGGGCGCCAGCCAAGCATAAGTATGCATTCTTTTGGTCCTAGACTCAAGTCTGATGCCTGCATTATTAGCAGAACAATCATCTATACTGGCATGCAAGTTTCTGAAAGTAAGATACCATCCGAGAAATCTGAAGGGAAGTTGTACCTTGGAGCGTTTGTTGGGACGTCTCACAATGTGCTCAAGTTCTTGAACTTTATTAATCGGAACACTTGAATACGCAATCTTTGATTTTCTTCTCCCATGAACAGGTGAAATGAACAGTATCTACATGAAGGAATAAAGTGTTGGGAAGTACATAAATAAACTAAGGTACATGTAATACTCTACGATTCCTGCAAAGGAACCTTAACTAATTTCTTGGGGAAGAAGAATCATCAATTTCAAGGAAAATTCTACAATTTTATTACAAAAAGTTAAAGAATTATGATACAACAATTCATACAAATAACATGGTAAATTATAAAAGAACATATAGACAAGGAGACACTTGATCATTTGTTTTTTATGTGTGATTTCTAGGTGGGTTTGGTCAAATTGGCTACAACTGTGGGATTATTTTGGTGTTCTTCATCAATTAGAGAGGTCTTCAATCAATGGATAATGCCTCGTCTGATTGAATGGATTGAGGCTAAGAGGGAAGAAGTCTCAACTCAAAAGTTAGAATTACATGTGCACGATTCAAGGTGTATGCAAGATAATAGTCAAGCAAGTATTGCATGTTGACTCGAAATTTGCTGAGTTGAAGGCCATCTTAGAAGCGCTGGAATTATATGGCTCATGGGGAGATGGCAGAAATGATAAATTGGTAGTGGAAAGTGATTCAAAGGTGGTAGTGTCTTGGGTATGCAAATCTTCACAAATTCCATGAAAGTACTGGGAGTATTTTAAGAATATTGAAGAATTAAGAATGAAAATTGGTGGTTTGGAGGTGGTCTAGGCTCAGAGGGAATCTAATTCCAAAGCTGATCTTGCAAAAAAATGTTTTCATTAGACCCCACCTTTTAGTTTCGTGGTTCTAAATCTTAGAAAGTTTAAAGTCTAAGTCTCTTAAAGTAGAATGATCAAAATAGGCTAAAATAGCTGCTTTTGCTGGGTGATTTGGGGTCTGTTATGTTCCAGGGTCCTAAGCTTTCTTTGCTCTTGACTCCTGTTTCATTGAATAAATTGAAGTTTATGGAAAGAAAATTGCTAGATATTACACAAACTCGATTTTAAGATTATTTTTGAGAGAATTTGAATAGAATTACAGAAATCAGTGAGTCTACATACTTTGTCAGTCTGCAGCAAAATTTCGTCATCCTTTGGGTGAAAGTATATCTTCCCATCCCGACAAAGGCCACAAACAACAGCCTGAAAGGCAAATAATTAGAAAAAATCTTAACATTAGCAGTGACCTCATTCAAGTTCACTAGAAACAAATTTCATTTTGCAGATTGTCATACCTCTTGAAACCCACGTCTTACTAGCCTATACTTCATTCCTGCTAGGTTAGGAAAACTGCAAAGGTTGAACACATTTTCTGCATTCAATGGCCATTATCCATTAAGTGGTTAAATACAAATAATAAGATAGGGAGATGGAAGAAAATCAATGTAGCAAAATATCTTTACAGGTAAATAACAGAATTTTTAGAACTGGTGCAACTTTGTTAGGTTCAACTTCAACTAGATGGCCGAACCGTAACTGAACCATTCAAACAAGAACAAAACTAACATAATGGAGCAAAACCATCACCTAAATTTGAAATCAACCAGATGTAACTAGGTTGGGAAATTTAAGTCACTGTGCATTGATATTGGTTCTGGTGTAGAATAGGACTAAACCAAACCAATGAAAAGAAAAGTGGGGGAGACATGTCCAGCAGATTAAAAAGTTTATTCAAATTTTTAACTTAGCGTTCTGAATAACAACTTCATAACCCGAAACTATCAAGAGTTAATGTGACAAAAAATTTATTTTATTTTTTACAGCCTTAAAGCATCCCACGTTGAAAACGTACATGTGAAGTTTGAAACCTCTTGATATACTAGTTGGGTCATCCACCTAATAGCTTAATATTTTGGGTAGAAGTAAAGTTTGATCTGGGCCTAGTGACCCATTTTAAAGTACCTCACATTGAAAGAATGTGGAGTGTTGTCTGGATTGCACGTGAGGTTGAAAGAAAGTGGAGTTTCGGAGTTCAGACCACTTCATATACTAGTTAAACCCTCCACATAATATGCTAAGCTTTTAGGTTTGAATAAAGTTTAACATACTTAAACTTTTTCATGTTTTCATTGTTTTTTTCTTCAGTCAGAGTAATACTAGTAACCAAAATATTTATGAAGTGAAGAACTTATACAGTACTTCGATAATTGAGCAAGTGTCTGTAGATCTTTATGAGTCCATTTTGCCGAGAGCATTGGACAAATAATTTCGAGGCAACGTTTTCAACTGGCTCCACTTTCAGTCCTGAAATGGACTTCAAGAGCTCACATGTATTGGAATTTGAAACCTGCATTCAAGAAAAAGGACAATAATTTAAAATCTTCTCAGATGAATTGATAAAGACCTGTCTATATATATAAGTAATAACACACCTCAACAATGGTGGGGACAGATTCCATCTTTGGAATTGGCTGGAGGGCTAGTACAGACAAAAATGCATCGGTGTCAACTTCATACCTAATCAATCAAGAACCTAAAATCAATAAACTTTAGCAAAGTGAATTCTTAGGATTTGGCTCCAGTGAATTGTTCTTCTGTTTATGATGACCAGGGTTGTAAAAAGCTGCAGAAACAGATGATAATGTTGGGGCTTATTATTGGTGCTTCCGGCGCATTATAAATAAAGACCAATTGTTTGAATTTCACTATTAGCACAACCACCCTCTTCAGTCTTTCCCTCAATTCCGTAGTCCCATCAATCTGACACAAGTAACCAATCAAGTCCAATAGTTGAGTCTTAGTGTGGCCAAACTACAGGAAATAAGAAGTTTACTCCACTCTGGAAGGGTCATCAACACCATACATCATTATTTAGAAGGATTAAGGTTAGAAATAGTCCATGTACTATTCAGAACGTTTAGGTTTAGCCCTTGTACTATCAAGTGTTTGGCTTTAGTCCAAAGTTCAACGAACTGATTGCTTATAGTCCAAAGTTTGAGGAAAACGTTTGACGGAAGGACATTCCGTCAAATACACTAACGGAATCTATTATAAAGGGAGGTTCCAGCATGGCGTCAGCTAACAGATTCTGTTAGTGTATTTGATGGAATGTCCTTCCGCCAAACGTTTTCCTCAAACTTTGGACTATAAATAATCAACTCGCTGAACTTTGGACTAAAACCAAACACTTGATAGTTCAAGGACTAAACCCAAACGTTTTGGATAGTACAACGACTATTTCTAACCTTAATCCTATTCAGAATAGCTATTAACACTCACTCTTTTATGATCCAAAAATCAAGGTAGTCAGTTTCATCTCAATACATCTTGAACAAAAGCTATGCATAACATGAGTCACAAAATGACAATTCCGATAGCACCCATAACTATACAATCTTGTCATTATAAAATTATGGTAGAAAGAAACTTGAATAGATCCGTAACTACACAATGATTTTCGAAAGTTGAACACAAGCCATTTTTCAGATAAGAGATTAGAAAAATAAAATAAAGAACCTTTAATAGTTTAAAGTTGATCAAACTCTCACCGATCTCCCTTTGTTGGCAATATTATTATGGCGCGTGCCTTATTGGCTGCAGCTCTTTCAAATGATTTTGTTAAGGTAAGGCAGCAGCTGTATAAGTAGAAGCTCATGATGTAAGAACAGAAACTAACAAATCCACTCCAGTTGAAATTCATAAATCCAATTTTATTGAATATAGTCTTCTACTTGTGGGTATCCAAAATGTATCACTTCATTCCAATAAAAAAAATTGAGAACAAATAGAACCTGAGAAACAATTGAATTCCTCAACACTCATACCTCTTTGTAAGGACATCAATATGGTTAAAATCCCTGGCAATATTGTCAGCTAACTTATCCATCTGCTTCCTTGGAAGATCAGACATAAGGAGGATCCGCTGCTTCCTGAGGGGAGAGAGAGAGAGACTGATAATTTGAACACAAAATAGAGACAAATTATTCTGGCCTTACAAGTATCATTTACCTGGCTGTAGCAGTACCCAAGCGGACAGCAAACTCATGATACTTATTTAGTTGCTTAAGTATGAAGTTTAGATGACTGTTCACTCCACAAATAATAATATGATCAGTCTCTAGAACTTGAATTTGTGCTCCTTCTCTGAGCTTTTGCATATTATTCTGTCAAACAATGGTCATGAGAATGTCTTTTGTAAGTGATTGAACACGTAATTGTTTCTTGATTCAAGAGCTTACCCTGAATTGTTCGGTCATTGTGCTCAGCAGGCGAGAGTAAAATAAAATACCCCATATGGCAAGAACAAAGCCAATAACACGTTCAACACGTGTTCTTTGCTGTGGGTCATGTCAGATGTTATTAGTTGTCAAATATATATGCACTATATTTTTATAATTACATTGTGTGAACCAAATTTTCAAATTTTCAAAAATGAGCAACACACCCTTAAATGAGTAGATGATGAACACAGGCATGCCCAAGCCTCCCATAAGCAGTCCTCCAGTGAATGTGAATCACCCCTGTTTTACCAAAATAGGACATGGCCAAATTAGCAAATGCACAAAAAAGCACTGCATAAAGTAAGACTCGATTATGGCAAGACCCAATTACTAAATGAACACTATTTTATGATCTACTTACTGGATATTTGCGAATTGACATGAAAAGCACAAAAAAGATCTTTCAGAATAATTTGTACAAGAGGAAAAATAACGGGCTGGTCCTTGAGTTTGTTTCAAAGTAGTACCCTGTGTTTATAAAACTAGCACTTGACCACTATTTGTTTCAGGTAACAGTAATAAATGTTACAGAAATAGTCTCTGTTAAATCTTTTTTGTTATATGAACATGTGCTACTCACATGTAACGCTACATCAACCATATGCCCCTAGAAATGAAACAGCTCAAATTTTGAAAAAAGATTACAAGGGTCTAGGCTTTTCTTTTGTTAAATTTCAATAATGGGCTGCAAATAATGTCTTGGGCTTCCACTACTAAAAGGTCAAACTTATTAGTAGGGTTACAGTTACCCATTCTCACGTGCGAGTCTCACATTTTTCTTTTATCGGTGAGCTCGGGGGTCTTTTAAATCGGCACTCCCTCTCACGTGTAGGCATTCTTCTTTCACACATGGACCGGTGTAGGCATGACCATCTGCAAGTGGGCCAAAGACCACATGAGAGGCAACATAAACGGGCCACTTTCAGGCCAAGACCAAGACCAAAATCTACTCTAATACCATGTTAAACTTGATCCATTCCAAAAGCTTAAGCTAGTAGGTGGAGAGCCCAACATGTATATCAAGTGGCCACAAACTTCACATTTGTTCAATGCGGGATACATTAACACTCACCCTCACGTGCAGGCTGGATAACACAACAGACCCTGCACGTGGACCGAGAAGGGAGACAACAAAGACAGGTCACTAGAGACTAAATAAGGACTGAGAGAGAGAGAGTGTGTGTGTGTGTCTTGAGTTGGGGCCGCTTGGCTTTATCTTCTTAGCCATAAGCTATAGAGATTGAATAAGGTAAACCACTAGGATTGAACAATAAGATTATTTCACTTAATAAATGGATAGTGTTATCCAACCCGTTTAATAAACGGGTCAGGTTCGGGCTAACCTGTTTAACAAAATACTAAAGTTTCAACACGACCCGTAAACTGGAATTGCCACCCCTAATTTCAGCCTTCAAAATGGAAGAATAAAATGATCTTTGGATATTTTGTACTTTGTTAGGCGCTGTGTATGTAATTTGGAATTCTGTTTCATCAGTTAGGAGACCCTACTTATTATGTTTAGTGATATTAAAAATACTCCAAATGATTGGTGTTTGGTTGTTTGTTAAGTGCTAGTTTTAAAAAAAAAACAAATGGAAACACTTCGTAACTGCCTCAAACCATGGGCCCACACCAAAAATTCCCTAAAAGGATAACTAATTTAACAAGTAACTTATACATAACTTTATACTGCCCTCTTGATTTCAAGAAAATTTCCTTGCCCAGTACCCTAGATGATACAATCAATCAAAAGACCTTAATATCATGGGGTTTTTTTTTTACCAACTGATTTTCTCGAAAGTATAACAATCACTCATGTAATAACCAGTTGGTGACCTGCTAAGAACGAGTGATTCTCTATTACAATCCATCACATTGTCTTCATATCTCCAAATTGTTACAATCATCTCAGAATGAAACCAAGAAAATAAACTGCCACTATTATTGTTGTTGTTGTCATCTCAGAATAAAACCAAGAGAATAAATTGTCATTATTATTGTTTTTGAGGGCATCTCATAAGTCATAATAAAACCAGAAGAATAAATCATCTCAATTCAAACATAAGGAAATAGTGCAAAGTAAGTTAGAGAAGTACCCAAATATATAACACAGAAAATATATCGTAGGTTACCTGAACTTGAAGAACAAGAAACCACCAATGAGAACAAAGGAGAAGCATGCTGCAAGGAGAACAATAAAGAACCTAAAAAATATCCATAAAAAGTTATTAAGCCTATAAGAAAAGTAATGATTGTATTATAATTCAACGCAGGCAGACCAAATCAGCTGGTGGAAAACATCTATAAATTTAACGAGCGGAGACTCTCCACTGGAGAGCATACTTTACCAAAAGTAATCACATAGAAGATATTGAGTCATTGATATAGGATTTTATTGTTCTTGACAATCGTAGAGGCCATGGAAACATTAAAAGAACAGATTGTACCACTCGTCTGAAGCTTTTGGATGAAACTCTCTACTTCAAATCCAGAAGGCCTAGGTATTGGTACTAAGAGAAAGGTGTTTCACATTTCCACCTAAAAACATCTAGATACAGTAAGTCATTCCAACAGAATAGCTTTCTTCCTCATTGGGTATAACATCAGGAAGTCCATCTTAGCATTCTAGTTCTATGGGCATAATATAACTCAATATTATAAATATAAAATACATCTAACTTTTGGAGCTTTCAGAAGGCCTATGTGTTGGTAGTAAGATCAAGTTGCTCCACCTGTAAACATCTTGATACCATGTGTCATTCTAATAGAATAGCTTTCTTCATCTTTGGGTATAACTCAAAGATACCCATCACGGCACTGAAAATCTATGACATAGTTATAACGTAATGTTTTCACCTCCTCTGGCCGCCACGCTCTTCTATCGAAATCAATATGGGTATGACCGTACAAGAAACATGAATTCAGTAAAAACTGAAAGCCATGATCTATTACTGTACTTCAAAGTAAATTTCACCAAAGAGGAAAGAAAAATTGGACCTTTTCAGCCTAATAGATACAAGTAAGTGTATGCAGTCATATCTTTACTTACAAAAGAAACTTAACTTTAGCTACAGTAACATAAATAATTTCCCCTCAACTATATCCATGTTATCTTAATGAGATTATCCCATACTAACAAACATAAAACTCAACACCAATTTTGTATTTGTGTGTGAATCAAAAATGAAAAATACTGCCACAAACTCCTCCCAACAACTGAAACATTTTCTGGTGAGTTTCTTGATAATAATACACATACAAGAATGAAGATGAAGCGGATTTATAAATATCACTTACGTGGCAACATTTCTCTCGACCTGCATGTTAAATAAGTAGAGTAACCGTGCAAAACTCCATCTAACATCTTGAATCGAAGGAAAGGATACATCCAACCGAAGAGGCGTTGGTTTATTCAAGGAATTTGAGATGCAAGCAAAAGGTAAGCCTGCCATCCCAGATGTCAAATCCACACGAGGATAAAAGTCTTTGACCATATTTTTCAAGAAATTAACAAAGTCCAACTGTGTAAGTCTGACTAGGATATATGAGGAAATAGATTGTATCAAAACTTTTGATGGACCCTGCACATATAAAGAAATTACGTAAACATATTTATTACAAAGTGACAACCACAAACCATGCAAGGGTATAAGTTAAAATTTAGATATGACAGTCATCCTAAAGTAAAATACACAATATAGAACTGGTAAATTCATCACATACACCAGATGAACTCATAGGTTATGAGGGAACACACAAGTAACTCAAGCAAGAGTTATATTTTATAAACAATATATCCTAAACAATCACTAAAATAACACACTAAGGACCAAAAAAGGAAGATGTGATAACAAATTGGCCAAAGAAATAGTTTTAAGAATCAATTCATAATAAAGTGGTGAGTAGGCCCACATCATAGTTAAATGTTCAGAAGATATGTGAATTTAATCAATTGCAATAATTGTTTTAAGAAAATGGATAGATGGGGTCTTAGACAGAAAATGAGAAAGCTGACATAAACTGAACAGGTTCTGATTTGACAATTTTTTCTGAGTCAAGTCAAGGGTCTGATACGTCGTCATATGATCTTCTTATCCAAATGTTAGGGTTTCTGACTAAGTTCAATTTAGGTCTTCTTTTCCCAAATGCTAGGAATTTTGACTAAGTCATAATCAGGTCTTCAATGTAGGGTGGTAGCAGTGATCCACGTCCGGTCAGTGACTGTGGGCCAGTGCATTCAAAGAATAAATTGAACGAACCTGATAATGCTGA
>JAYMTA010004398.1:0-12694 GCA_036897625.1 Pelargonium cotyledonis | reverse complement strand
CTATGCATTTGAATATAATGCCGATCACAAACCAAGGTATTATGTACGATGCAACAATTTTAGGACCGTCGGCGATTAAGTTGACCGACAAACAAGGTTGTCGGGTGGTTGACCCCAACACTAAGGAAACAGATTGTTGGGCTCATGCTGTGGAGTACAACACTGAGACTGCAGAGATTAGGCCACTCAAGGTATGTATGTGATTGGTTTTGTTTTAAAAGTATGGATCAAAAGTTTTAATCACATTACCACCAAACACATGTGAGTGAACTACTAAATATTTGTTCCATCTTAACTTGAGATTTTGATATGCCTTAATTTTTATTCGATAATAGGTTAATACTGACACATGGTGTTCTTCGGGAAGTCTTACAATTGAAGGTGCTCTTGTGAGTGTAGGTGGTAACAAAGAAGGAGCTAAAACGGTTAGATACCTTAGCCCATGTGTTGACTGCGAATGGAGAGAGTATCCCAACTCTCTCGCTGAAGCTAGATGGTACTCACAATTCTTTCACTTGAATAAGATTAAGTGGTTTGATCGATATATTGTCTACGAATTGAATCAATCTAATGATTCTGTTTAATGAAACTGGTGTGGTTAACCCGTAACATATTTGTGAATTACTTAGGTATGCAACCCAAGCAATTTTGGCCGACAATAGGTACATTATTGTTGGAGGTCGTGCCGCATGGAGCTACGAGTTCATGCCATTGGAAGGTAAAAACAATCCACAAGCCATCGACTTCCCATTCCTCAAGGAAACAATGGAAGATGCGGAAAACAATCTCTACCCATTCGTCCATCTGTCCACGGACGGCAATGTGTTCATTTTCGCTAATGATAGATCAATTTTGCTTGACCCTTATGAGAATAAGATCATTCGCGAGTACCCAAAACTCGAGGGAGGATCCCGTAACTACCCTGCGTCTGGCATGTCTGCACTCCTCCCCATCACTCTCTCCGTAGAAACGCCTGATCCAGCACCTGCTGAGGTCTTAGTTTGCGGTGGGGCCCTCCACAACGCATACAACGAGGCGATGAACAAAAACTTTTTGCCAGCATTAGACGACTGCAATCGTATTGTTATCACCGCTCCTGATGCCAAGTGGGCGACCGAGAAAATGCCTCACCCCCGAGTTATGGGTGACATGCAAATTCTCCCCAATGGAGATATTCTAATGATCAATGGAGCCAAGCGCGGTACAGCTGCCTGGTACTACGCAGAGGACCCAAACTTTATTCCGGTCCTCTACAAACCGAACGAGGCCGATGCTCGGTTTGTCGAGCTCGCGCCAACCAATATCGCTAGGATGTACCACTCTAGCTCAGCAATGCTCATCGACGGGAAGGTCCTTGTTGCTGGGAGCAACACTCACGAGCGTTACATGTTCGACGTCCCGTACCCTACGGAGCTGAGAGTCGAGAAGTTCTCACCCCCGTACCTGGCGCAGGAGCTCAAAGCTTCGCGCCCGGAGATCTCTAAGAAGAAAGTAAGGAAGTTCAAACATGGGTCAAAGTTTAACATAAAGTTTGAGGTTGAGGAACCAGTTGGCAAGGACAGCATTAGGGTTACGTTGTACCAACCGGCATTTACGACACATGGTGTGAACATGAATCAAAGGTTGATTGTGTTGCAGACATTGGAGGTAGAACAGAAGAAGAAGAATCAATTGGAAGTTACGATTTTGGCCCCGGCCAAACCGGAGGTGGCTCCGGCCGGTTACTATATGCTCTTTGTGTGCAATGGTGTGGTGCCAAGTGAAGGTCTTTGGGTGCAGCTCAAGAACGCTGATTAGGGCGTGAAATTTTATATCAAATTGCATGGATTGTAATACATAATTTATTTAAATATTTATTGGAATAAGTGTGATCGATTGATTCGATTTTTTTTATATATGTATTTATACTTGAACGAGTTTTGTAAGAGGAATTTTTTATCATAAAAATAATACTACATATGTTTCTTATTAAATGTTTTTCTAGAAATTTTCACACAAATTCGCAAATTATTTCTAGCATTAGTCATACGTATTGTACATGAGAATTTATACGAAAAAAAAATGGCATAGTTGGAAAGTGCGGTTACTTTTTGCCTTCACATATTAAAATGACATCTATTTTAAAACAAACTTTGAAGACATTTGGGCATTTCCTACACGAAATAGATGTAGTGTATGATATTATATTGAACTATATGTTGAACTCTTTGCTTGTGGAGACAACATCTATATGTTGAAGACATCTTCCAAGTAGTTCCAACTATATATATAAAGGCCCTCTTTGCTTGCAAATATATAAATCAACAGAGTATCTTCACCGATAAAGATTATGAATTAGAGTATTTTCTATTTATCCAATAGTATAACTGTACCACTGCAGTTAAAGTTAATATATCCTTTGCAAGTTAAAAGTGTAGATAAATGAGATGCAAAATAGCAGTTACAGACTCTAACAGCTACTGATGACTACGGTTTGATCAGCCGCAGCAAAATAGATAAGCCGAGTTTTTGGGTCTATTTACTGCAGTTTAAAACTGCTGTAAAATTATAAAAAATAACTTTTGCATTCACAAACTGCAACAGAAGTACTCAATACAGCAATCGAAAGAGTTAATGTTAGCTGCAGTTAAAAAAAGCAATCAGAGTCAATCAAAATAGAGTTGCTGTTTACTACTAAAGTCTAATGAACTAAAAACACTAACTGAAAGGCCTAAAACCGTAGTTACAGTCTCTTACCGATCCTTATGGCTGCGGTTATGAGAATTTCTGCTGCAAACCAGAACTACTGGAAATATTTGCAAATAATACGTGCATTTCCCAACTGACGCTAAAGTAATTCATAACTGCAATTGAAAGGTTCAATATTAGCTTCAGTTATAAACTGCAGTAAATGTTAAGAAAATACAGTTTTTGTTTAATAAGCTAAAACCCGTAGTTACAGGCTCTAACGGCTCCTTATGGCTGCCATTTTTGGTATTTCTACTGCAGGTATGTGCTATAAATAATATTTGAATTGCATAACTGCAGCTAAAGGGTAATAGAGTAATTGAAAGGTCCAATTTTAGGTTCAGTTAACAACTGTAGTAAATGTTAAACATATACAGTTGCCGAAGGAAGCTGCAGCCTATTGAGGTAAAAGCTGCAATTGAAAGACTGAAAACCGTAGTTACAGGCTAGATTTGCTCTTTATAACTGCTGTTTTGAGGCTTTTTGCTGCAAATATTAACAGTAGTTATATGTTGTAAAAACCTTTGCATTTCTGAACTGCAGCGCGGGGGCTTCTAAACTGCAATGTAAAAGACCAATTTTAGCTTCAGTTACCAACTCTAGTAAAAGTTAAAACAAATATAGTTGCAGTTCGAAAAGGTAGTATTGAGATGAAAACTAGTAGAATAACAACGAGAATTGAAACTTACGTGAAACCATTCACCGATCATGACAACTAGAGACCATTCACCGTCTTTGGTCCGCACTTAGCAGTCCCCAACTCCATCCGCTTGAAGTAGGTAATAAAATTCTTGTCATAGTGAGTGACCGCCGCGACAGTGTCCTCATCCGTCATAGGTGCTCCATACTTCATGAGGCGAGCATAATATTTTATCGACTCATATTTTTTCTTAAATGACTTTCCACGCCATAGCTTTCGAAGATCATCTTCCTCACAATTTTTTCTAGATCCGACACCCGTGTCACATAAGAGTGCAAGGTCTCACTATACACGTAAAAGTTGATAATCAAACAAACTAAAACAAAGAAAAATATAGGAGTTATTTACACAAAGATTGCAAGTTGATCCAATCCATGGAGCTCGAGCTGGCCACACATATATTTGGACACACAAACCTAGAATTTCGTCATACAAATTACAAACACTCCCGAGGCTACGCAAAACCTTGGTAATAACACGAGCTAGATCCGAAAAGACATGTAGATCAATTCAACACACACGAGAAAAACTAGGAAACTAACTGCATGGAGAATTCTACGTAAAAATTTCTACTATAAAAACCCTAATCTCTCTCCACAACCATTTCATTTCTCTAACACAACAAAAACAAAAAATGGCTCTTCTCCACTCAAAACTACTCACCATACCCTGTTTTCTTCTTGTAATCTTCGTCGCCGTCTCCGCTCATGACCAAGTCGACCCCGAAAACCTCCCGGCCGCCCCGCAGGCCTCCATAATATCCTCCGAAGAAATAGCTATAGTCATCGAAGAAAACCCGGCGGCGCCTCCGGCGGAGATCCAGGCCCAGGAGGAAGTCATGAAGAAGCCTCCGGGCACCAAGGAACAGCCGAAACAAGACGCCGGAGCGATGAAACCGAAAGACGATAAGCTTCCGCCCAAGGAAGCGCCCAAGTACTTGCCGACCTACCGCGGCTCGTGGGAGCTACACTCTGAAAATTCCGGCGTCTCGGCGAGGCATTTGAATATAATGCCGCTCACGAATCAAGGTATTATGTATGACGCAACGATTTTAGGACCGTCGACGATTAAGTTGACGGACAAACAAGGTTGTCGGCTGGTTGACCCCAACACTAAGGAGACAGATTGTTGGGCTCATGCTGTGGAGTACAACACTGAGACGGCGGAGGTCAGGCCGCTCAAGGTATGTGATTGGGGTTGTGTTTGAAAAGTCGGATCATAAGTTTGACTTTAGGTGGCTATTCACGCTCGGTTCATTTCGTATCGTGTTAAAAGCTTAGGGTTATGTTAAACAGGTCAACTTGGAGCCGACTCGTTTATTAAGCGGGTTGAATAGCACGACTCGTTTACGGACGGGTTGACATGACATGAAATGACTAACACGTCTATAATAAACCAATCAATTTAGTTTTGTACTGTCCCAAAATGAAGCTAAGTACGTAGTCCATTTCGTCAGTTGATCATTAATTAACTGTTAAGTGTGTTGATGTGGCTTAATGGTCAACTAATAGTCAACTGCAGGAATATAGTATTTCGATTAACTTTAAGACAATGCGATTACTAAATTGGTTCAGTTTAAAGTACATAGATTGTATGGTTAATTATAAATTAAGTAGAATGTCTATTTTGGTTCATTACTAATAATACACGGATCAATTTGAGGTTTGATTCTTAATTTTTTTTATGAAAGGTTAATACGGACACATGGTGTTCTTCAGGAAGTCTTACAATTGAAGGTGCTCTTGTAAGTGTTGGCGGAAACAAAGAAGGATCTAAAACAGTTAGATACCTCAGTCCATGCGTTGACTGTGAATGGAGAGAATATCCTAACTCTCTTGCAGAAGCTAGATGGTACAAACAATTTTTTGCTATCAGGACAATCTCGATCTTACAACATTCGATCTACTATTATGTTTAACAAAAGTGATGTAACTAACATGGTTCGTATTTGTGAATCACTTAGGTATGCAACTCAGGCAATTTTGGCCGATAATAGATACATTATAATTGGAGGAAGAGCCTCATGGAGTTACGAGTTCATGCCATTGGAAGGCCAAAACAATCCCCAAGCCATCAACTTTCCTTTTCTTAGGGAAACAATGGAAGATGCAGAAAACAATCTCTACCCGTTTATTCATTTGTCCACAGATGGGAATGTGTTCATTTTCGCCAACGATAGATCAATTTTGCTTGACCCTTACCAAAACAAGATCCTTCGCGAGTACCCAAAGTTGGGGGGAGGATCTCGCAACTATCCTGCGTCAGGTATGTCTGCACTCCTCCCCTTAAGGCTTGATATGAAGCATGACAAGGGAGGAATCCCTGCTGAGGTTCTTGTATGTGGTGGGGCCTTCCACAACGCGTACAATGAGGCAATGAAAAAAAACTTTTTGCCAGCATTAGACGATTGCAATCTTATTGAGATCACCGCTCCTGATGCCAAATGGGCGACCGAGAAAATGCCGCACCCTCGAGTTTTAGGAGACATTCAGATCCTCCCCAATGGCCATCTTATAATGCTCAATGGAGCTAAGCGCGGAACGGCTGCTTGGGACTACGCAGAGGATCCGAACTTCGTTCCAGTCCTTTACAAACCGGGGGACAAAGACGGTCATTTTCAAGAGCTTGAGCCAACCAAGATCGCCAGGATGTACCACTCGAGCTCTGCGGTGCTAATCGACGGGAAGGTCCTAGTCGCTGGAAGCAACACTCACGAGCGTTACATGTTCGATGCCAAGTACCCTACGGAGGTGAGAGTCGAGAAGTTCTCACCTCCGTATCTTGCACCGGAGCTGAAAGCCTTCCGCCCAGAGATCGTTTTGGACAAAGCCCCGAAGAAGTTCGCATATGGGGCAAGTTTCGCCCTACCATTTAGGGTTGAGGGGGATGTAGGCAAAGACAACATAATAGTAACATTGTACCAACCGTCCTTTACGACACATGGTGTGAACATGAATCAAAGGTTGCTTATGTTGCAAATACTAGAAATAGCTGAGCCGACAAAGGGTCAGTTTGAAATGACGGTTGTGTCCCCGGTCCAACCGGAGGTGGCTCCGGCCGGATACTACATGCTCTTTGTGAGCAATGGAGTGGTGCCAAGTGAGGGAATTTGGGTGCAGCTCAAGAACAATAATTAGGACATGAACTTTACTAATAATTTTTGCATAGATCGGGCTAAATAATTTGTTAATTTGTATATTTAATTAGTGGATAAATGAGATCAATTGGTTTGATTGAAAATTTATTTAAATGATTGCTGACACTTGTTATAGAATTTTCATAAAAATATATGGTTAGTGCAAGGAGTGTCATTACTGATTTTGGAATATAAAAGAAAAACTATTGATTAATGATCTCAAAGGTGATACTATAGTTACTATATGATTGAAATTTTAGGTTCTTCTTGTTCATCTACATCTTATCTTTCTAATGGCGGTTCACACGCAATTTCTGAAAGTCTGTGGATTCTTTGAGGATCATTTAACTGAAAAGTCTATTTCATAGTTAAATGTCTTGTTTTTAGCAAATATGTTAAGAAACACGCTTAATTCAAACCCAATTTTCGCCTCCCACAACTCTACTATGATCATACTAACTTAAGAATACGTAATTGGATACCTCCCAACAAATGTCTTTGGGGCCTATATGTTCGAGGGTATTATCGATTTATCGATCACTAATTTTAACCAAAAAGGGGAGGAAAACATGTTCCGTTGAAGAGCACATAATATTTGTCACTGGGTTACTAAATTGATGAAATTTTCAACACGCCGTGTTCCTCTATAAATTATCTTTTCGTAATGACATTATCGACAATTCATGCATTAATAACTTTCTAAAAAACAAAATTCTGATAAAAACTCAAAAGAAACAGGAATAACGGAGGGAATAATTCATATTTGAAATAAAAATTTGGAAAAACCCCAAACTTAGTGGTTGAAATAAACTTACAATATATTTATTTGCAGTTTCCCTTATAAAAAATCACAATATTTTCTTCATTTCCATAACAAGAATCCGCAACAATGTCAAAGACAGTAACCAAGACCTGGTCTATACATTTTTAAAACTGAATTAAAAAACAATCAAAACAAAATTCATCTAATCTGTGGGCTTATTCATAGCCCCAAAATTTAGAATAAACCCAAATAGCTTCAACAATATTATCATCATCATCTTCATCACCATCACAGTTCACTGAGTTTCAAAAATGGCAGCAACTTTACAAGTACCTCCATTGTTGGCTCTCTTCATCATCTCTGCATTCATTTTCAATTCGAGCTTCATTGATGCCAAGTTCTCCAACAGCATGTACTTCATCTGGGGAGCTCAGCATTCCTCGATTCAAGGCAATGGCGACGACCTTCAGCTCGTTTTGGATCAAACGTCGGGTAACTAAAAGATGTTTGTATGATTTTTTTTGTTATGAATGCTGCAAATGTGAAATCGGATTAGTACATCATAAGCATCGTGTTGATCAGAAACAGAGCTTTCAATTTGGATCCCAAGTCTCAACACAAAATAAGCGTGTTTGAGTTCACTACTTTTGCAATAGATGTTGAGTCTCGAAAACACGCATGTACGGTTAATTGTCGTGTTATGACACTCCCGATATGCTCAACATGCACACTTAGAATTATAATTGTAAATTAAGTAATTAATCACACACTTAGGGAGTCATGCCAAGCATGTTGGCCTTGTGCAAAACGTGGTACGGCGTATCATGATTAATTGGTCGTGTAGCATGCCCAACACACCTGGGTTATAATTGTAAATTAACCACACACAAACATTGGTGAAGTGTTGTTGTAATCATTTCATGTTGTGCCAACATGTCTCATTCAGTTAAACCTGTTCGTTATGCATTCAAAAGTGTTGTGTCCGTGTTTAATATTTGAACACAAACATTAAACATGTCGTGTTTGTGTTTGGACATATAGCACAAGGTTAACTTTCAACACAACACGAATGTCACACACACGAATTGCCAACTCTAGAAATAGCATGAGATACAAAACACAAAGGAAATGAAAGAGGCAACTAAATTAAGTACTAGTTACCTAACAATTAACGGTGATCTTTGGCTTTCAGGCTCTGCAGTTCAATCGAAACGAGGGTTTTTATTCGGAAGCATCGAAATGCTAATCAAATTAGTGCCGGGGAATTCTGCCGGAACCGTCACAGCCTACTATGTAAGCACAGAAATTTGAATTTTGGGTAAAATACTTGTGCACCTTTTAAACTGTGCTTTTTTTTTTTTTCTAGAGTTGATCTCTATTCTAATTTCTTATAGAGTTTTAGGCTGAATATATCAAATTTTAACAGATACTAGTACCAGAATCTAGATTATTTTTAAAATCACTTTATTTCTTGCGCTTGCTAAAGCGAAAAAGTTTAAGAAAGAAGAAGACGAACAATGATAGTTAAAGTTAAACTAAATTAGAAGGAAAAGTAAAACAGAGTTAGAGAAATTAGGAGAAATAAAAATTAAAGAAATTCAAATTCTAGCATCAAAATCTAAAAAACGTTTGAAGTTTAAGATTAGACTATGATGCGCAAATACGTGAAGCTCCAAGGGATAAATGCCTATCACATGACAAAAAATGTAACAGATAAAAGGTATAGGTAATCACATAAGTGCAGTATGAGGAGAGAAGGTACTAACTACTAAGTTTATCTTCAGGCAACGCAGAATGTAAATGGGAATATGAATGAGATTCTCATTTTCGAGTCATCTTTATGACAACAAAAAATCTTAGTTCAGATATGAACAATAAGTATCTCATTCCTTTTCTTATTCTTATTCTCATTTCTAAACAAAAAATTTAATCAAAATGCAACCTAAATTTTTTGCAGCTATCCTCTACCGGGAACGAGCACGATGAAATAGATTTCGAGTTCCTAGGAAATGTTTCGGGACAACCTTATACAGTTCACACAAACTTATATACACAAGGAAATGGAAGCAAAGAGCAGCAATTCAAGCTCTGGTTCGACCCAACTGCTGACTTCCACAACTACACCATACATTGGAATCGCAATGAAATCGTGTAAGTGGATGGGTTTCTTTTAACTATAACAACGACAATAATCCAGTCATTTCCCAAACAATGTTAAGGTCAGTGACATGGATCCTTTAGCAAAATTCTTTATATCATATGTTCATGTTCTCGAGGCGACAATTCAGGTTGCTGGTATCAGGTTTTTCGAGTTTGGGTTGAAAAGGACTAACCTGGACTGACTTGAAAGGGGGTGCAGATTCGTTCGGGTTTCGCGAGCAGATTAGCCTGTCCCGAGAAATTGATCGGGCCCATTTATGTGACCCGAACCGGCAAAAATGCCGGTAAGTTTTTGAGTGCCCACAGGTTTGGGCCCAGATTGCCAACTTTAATGTATAATGAGCTCACAATTTGGATCTGAATCTGTTTGCACCAAAATCCGACCCGATTTCTGGGGGTTTAGGTAGCATGAAATGGACCCGTTTAATAGGTTGGGTCGAGTTTGCCATAGGAAAATTGTAGGTTAGGTCGGGCATACTCGGCCACCCACACCTCTAACGAACTGGATGGCCCGAACACGACTTTCAGTTCTAAATACAGCATGAATAACTTTACCAAAAATTTGAAAGTAGTACCCAACATATGCATCAATGCTATTTTTATCTTCACAAAAGGATTCAGAATTAACTGTGGCTCCATCCACAGTCGCACTTCTCTTCTTATTAGAATGCCTATCAAACTAAAGCGCCACGTACTAGACGTCATTCTTATTAGTTATCATTATCAACTATCAAATGTCTAAACTATCATTTTTCTATGATTTCAGGTGGTATGTAGACAGCTTGCCTATTCGAGTTTACCGAAACTATGAAAATGAAAGCATTGCTTATCCAAACAAGAAAGGGATGAGAGTTTACACTACCTTATGGAATGCGGATAACTGGGCAACACGAGGCGGCCTTGACAAGATCAACTGGGAATGTTCCCCGTTCATCGCCAGATTTCGTCATTTCAGGGCAAGAGCTTGCAAATGGGATGGACCGGACAACAGTAGTCAATGCGCTTCGAATTCCTCAGCTAACTGGTGGAACTCGCCCATGTACAGCCAGTTGAGTAGTGGTCAGCTGAGCAACCTGCAAAGGGTCAGAAAGAACTACATGATCTACGATTATTGCAACGATACAGAAAGGTTCCATGAACAGATCCCACCTGAATGTTTAAAGCAACAATTCTAAATCTCAATGGAGATGAACTATCCACTAGAAGCAGAAGTAGAATAAGCTCTAGAATTGTTCTTTACCTTTTGTGTTTCAGCAACATTCGTTTTGTTAGAGTGATTCGATCATCTTGAGACCATTCTTGTATTCCAGTTTCCTATGTTTTCCTAAGGTTTTAGTTACACAGATCAGGAACCATTTGACGAGGAATCTTTATGCACAAACACATTTCACTTAGGGCTAAATGTCATGGTCAAGATCCAGACAAAAAGAAGCAGGATCCTTTAACATCACCGCACCACGACAAGATCAAATCCATAATGCTTAACTTAAACACCAAATTTCTAGCAGGAATAGAAAATTTCAGTAGCCTTTTATCATTATATACACAAGAATTTAGTTAATGATCTACAACGCAGAAGCATGCCTCCATAACATAATGAATCCAACAATGCAAACTGAAGCAAAACCCTACTACACAGTATTATGATTCAATTTTCTCGGTCTCAGCTGCCAAACAGAACAAATATGAAACATTGGACCCAAATTCATAGTACCCTAACACTTTCTTAGCAACCAAACAAATGAATCCACTCATTTTGCCACACTCTTAGACTTTTAGTTATAGTTATCTGTATTTGCTTGAGGATTTACCAAGGTAAGGATCTGCTTGAAAGAGATTCAAAACATACACCAAGCATATCTACATCACAGAAACACAGTCCCATGAGACAATGAATCAAAACATTAGAGACAAACTCATATAACCACAAAGTAAAAATTGAAACTTCACATTTTCCTTGATTTCCCTCCCCTTTTTTTTTCAGCAACCAACAGAAGGGTCGGCTCAATCTGCAATCTTAACTTCAAATAATTGACTAGTTTGAGCTTTGAACTTTAGCATTCAGAGTAGGCCCCTTATAGTGCCCTCTCTGGTTTCCCTAATTTATCAATGAGAGCGAAGTGTTCTTGCCTAGAACCGAGAGCTACAAGTCTTCTTCTGAGACAAAAGTATAAATTGATACCGGGTAGGGGTAAGAATTCAGTCATATACATGTTGGGTGCTACTATGTTAAATATGAAACATAGGATGCAAACTCATAGTGCCCACATGATAAAGCATGAAACTTTACATTTCCTTTAATTTCCCTCACACTGTCTCAGAAACCAAACAAGATGGTCAGCTCAATTCGCAAAATTTCAACTTCAAACAAAAAATACAAACTCATTGACTAATGCCAAGCCCTTCTCTATGGTATTATGCTTCAATTCTCTGATAAGAACTGATCAAATATCAAACATAAAACTTTACATTTCCTTCAAATTCACTTTCTCAGCAACCAAACATAAGGGTCAGCTCAATTTGCAAAATTCCCAACTTAAAACAAACAGCAAACCAAGAGTCTCAACAAAAGAACATAATCAGGAGATGCAAATCCACACGCCCAGAACAATCAGAGCCGTACCCAACAGAGCATACCCGAGTCGAGTCTCTTCCCCTAAAAGAATCCCGAAAACGGCGGTGGCAGCTAACGTCGTCGCATTGGTGACCGGAACGGCAAGAGAAATAGGAGTGTTGCTGAGGATGGCGAAGAAAGTGGCGGAGGCGGAGAGATTGACCAGGAACGGAACAGAGTATTGCCAGATCAGGAGAAGCTTGAGCCAATTCTTCAACGAAGAGACCACTTTCTGGCCGAGACCGGTCGGTTTCGGGACATGGGTCGGAGACGAATTGAGGGCTCGGTCCCAGAGGATCGCGCCTCGGCGCATCAAGGCGTTTGTGGCCCCCCAGACGAGCCCGCCCGCCACCATCTTCTCTACGTCTCTTGACATCGTCGCTCGCTGTGGTTGTGTCTGAAGATTCGTCGAATTGAAGTGACGACCGATACAGAGAGTGGGAGGGAGTGGAATGAAACGACAGCGTTTTATGGAGTGATTTGATGTTGTTTTCTGGAAAAATTACAAATAACTATCCCACCTTTAACACCTTTTAATCATGGTTACCCTGAAGTATTGAAACTAACTATTGGCTGCCCAAAACTATGTCAAAC
>JAYMTA010004397.1:0-12695 GCA_036897625.1 Pelargonium cotyledonis | reverse complement strand
ATATATATATATATATATATATATATATTTTTATATATATATATTATTTTATCAATTTTGAGTTGACATCTCTAGATAAGGTATTGGAAGAAAAAAAAAGTGCAGAATGAGATTTTTAAAACGAAAAAATACATCAATATATTGCTCTATACTCTATGGTATTAGCCGTCTCTCAGACCCTCCCTCACCCATGCTTCTTCTCCACCACCGGGAACAATCTTTGGACTTTAATCTCAAGTAAGTGACTTCACAAGTACCGGCCAGGCTCAATTGTGGTGGCGCAATATTCAATTGAAGCTTCTCCGATCACCAACTGGTCTGGAAGGACTGAGATTTTCCGACCAACTTCCTATGAGTTCACAGTCACAGTCGCTAACCTCTCGGTTCCAATGATGTCGACGACCCGAGTTCTCTGCGATATAGTCAGGAGAACTACTCCTTTGAAGCCCAGCTCGTCTCTTGACCTAGAAATAGCTAAGCAAATTGCTGAAACCCTAGCTAGTTCAGGCCCCAAATCCCTGCAAGAGACCCCATCTCTCCTCTCGAATCTCAATTCCAACGTAACCCACCTAGTTCTCTCAGACCCAGATCTCCCAATTCATTATTGCTTGCATTTCTTCAAGTTTTTGCAGAAAAATCGGTCTCTTGTGTCTCAAAAACCCGATCTTCGAGCTCATGTAGCCTTCGTTTGTAGACTTTACGGAGCTAGAAAGTTCGCCGGAGTGAAGAATGTGTTGCATTGTATAGCCGGCGATGATGGTCTCCGATGCCCTGTTTCGAGTGTTGTCTCTTTGATTGAAGAGTTGTGTGATGAGCCTAAATTTGTTGAAGAACTGTGTGATATGCTGTTTAGGGTTTACACTGATCGGAGACTATTTGAGGAGGCTATAGAGGTTTTTGATTATATGGAGGACAATGGTTTTGAGATAGGCGAGAGGTCTTGTATTGTGCATTTGGTGGCTTTGAAGAAATGTGATAGGTTGGAGGAGAGTGTCGAGTTTTTTCGAAGGATGGTTAAGTTGGGCGTGGAGGTTTCGGTTTATTCTATGACTATTGTGATTGACGGGTTTTGCAGGAAAGGAGAGGTTGTGAAGGCCAAGCAAATGATGGATGAAGTGATGGCTTGTAGAGGGATTAAACCCAATGTTTTTACCTATAATACGCTATTGAATGCTTATGCGAAAAGAGATGATGTTGTGGGTGTTGGAGAGATTTTGAGCTTGATGGAGAAGGACAATGTTGCCTACAATGCTGTGACATGCACGATTTTGACTGACTGGTATGGCAGGTCCGGTAAGATTGAGGAAGCAGAGAAGGTGCTTAAGGATATGCGCCAAAAGGGTGTGGAAGTGGATGTTCATGTCTACACTTCGGTTATTAGTTTGAATTGTAAAATGGGATACATGAAAAGGGCATTTGCTTTGTTTGATGAATTGACTGAGAGAGACCTTTCTCCGAATTCTCACACTTACGGTGCTTTGATCAATGGCTTATGCAAGATGGGGCGGATGGATGCAGTGGGAACTTTGGTTGACGAGATGCAGAGCAACGGAGTTCACTTGAGTCTAGTTATACTAAATACAATAATTGATGGATACTGCAGAAGAGATATGGTAGATAAAGCTCTGCTGCTGTGGGATAGATTTAAGAAGAAAGGACTTGAGGGCGATGAGTTCACTTACACCAGAATTGCTAGCGGGTTGTGTAAATTGAACCGAATTGATGAAGCAAAGTGGTTGTTGTTCACAATGGTAAAACGAGGCCTGCCTCCGAATACGCATACTTTTACTTGTTTGATTGATATATACTGCAAGGAGGGGAACTTAGTTGAAGCAAAGCGGTTGCTAATGGAGATGGAGAGCAGGGGAGTGAATCCAGATACTGTTACATACACCACACTGATTGATGGGTATGTGAGAAAAGGAAAGTTGAAGGAAGCTTATAAGCTAAAAGATGAGATGAAATCCAAGGGGTTGATACCGAACAGTTATACGTATTCATCACTTTTGTTTGGGGAATGTGTTCACGGAGATGTGGATAATGCACTTATACTCTTCGAGGAAATGGATCGAAAGGGTTTATCTCGCAATGCAGTCACCTACACAGTAATGATTTCGGGATTATCTAAGAAGGGAAGGCCCGAGGAAGCTTTTAGATTGTATGATGAGATGATAGAGGCAGGCCTTCCATGTGATGACACTGTGTACTCTTGGCTCGTAGCGACCCTTCATACAGATAGCTCATAGCTTTAAAGTATTGGCAAGAACATATAGAACTCATTTCCAAGATCATGTTCGTAATAGTGATGAATCTTTGTTGGTGGGTCACGAATAAAACTAATATGTCTCGGCAACAATTGTAAGCCAAATCTATTGCAAGATGGATTGACAAGATGAACTAGTCTATTTGGGCGCCGCCTAAAGAGGTTTCTACTATCCTTTTCTCTTTAACAGCATGATATGTTCGATGATAGTATGAAGTGCAGCCTTGATTTTGTTTCAATTATTGAATTTGTCGGTTCATATATTAACCTTGCATCGGAATCAACCAATGATGTTGAATCCATCTCATTTCATCTTTTGGAAAGCTAAAAGATGCGAAGTAGATGGTGAGTGACAAACATTACATACAAAGACAGTATGTTTATAGGTCACGAGTGCATATAGATATTCTAATTACTCGGTCTCTCATTCTTTATCCTACAATCCTCTATGTTACCAGCTCCGTTCTGAAACTTACATCCTAATGCCAGCGATATCAGCATGTGCTGGAAACGAGTTTTCGTGCTATTTTGTTTATGGGTTCGAAAGTCTATACAGAACTGTTTATTCTCTCTTTTTCCAACAGCATGACATGCTCGGTGGTGATATGACGCCCATAGTCTCGACTTTATTTCAGCTGTTGAGTCTGTTCATCTCTTTAACCTTCTTTTCAAATCAAATAAGATGATGAATACATAGTTTGTTTTGTGATGATTCCCTCATTGTTTATTTCATTTTATTTGTTGGCAAGTGATAATATGCCAAGTAGATAACGAACACGAGCAGTATCATATGTGCACATCTTGAGAAAATACCGTACAAATCTATACATGCTGTAAAAGTCGAATAAGAAAAAAGTATATTAGACTTTTAACTGTCACAATTGTTTTATTATTTATGAATCAACACATTTCTAAAGATAATTGAGCAAGGATAGGTCAAAAGCGAGTTCTCATTAGAATCGAAAGAAAAATAGTGAATTATTTGCCTTCCTTTATAACTCGCATTTTGCAAGGACTTTGTACTAAAATTCCACAAAACCCTCGCTACTTGCAGTTGGGTTTATCCTATGTCTATTCAACCCGGATCCAAAAATCATGGTCCTGAAACTCATATCGCCAACTCTACAGAGACTATGGGACTGAATAAGATTAAACAGGCTACAAATTCAGTGTAAACATGTACAGAAAACAACATTACAATTTTGAAGCTTTTGAATCGTATAATGGACGAGCTCTCTCTGACATTTTATGCAAAGGTAGTTGTAATAACCTGTAAGAGCTGGAAGCTCGGCGACCAATTTCCATTTAGAGCTCATCAAAACCCGAAAGCTAAAAAGAATGCAGCTGAATCACTGTGTCTAACCCAGCAACTGTTTGAATGAGTCTGCTCCCTCGCTCTCCATGCGTTGCTTGAGTTTTGCCAATGATTGATCCTGCAATTGTCGAACCCTTTCTCTAGATAATCCAAATATTAGGCCAACTTCATCTAACGTGTTCACTCTGCCACCTCCAATGCCATATCTTAGTTGAATTATCTTCCTCTCCCTTGGCTTGAGAGTGGTTACTATGAGGTTGCGCACGTGCTGTTTCATTAGCTCATTCACAACACTCTCTTCTGAATCCGAATTATTTGGGTCTGAAGTTATGTCCTGCAAACAGAACGACAAGTGATATGTTACAATAGCTACTCCATTTACTGGAAAGAGTACCCACAAGTCCACAACAGCTAACATACTCCTTCCATCGCAAAATAAGTGTCTGGTTTGTTTTACATTTTTGTCTTGAAATGAGTGCCCTATTTCCTTTTCAGGAAGTTAGTTAGAACACATGCTCACTAGGAAGGACGCTCATTTTGGGACAGAGTGAGTATAATTTACTGTTGGGTCTTCAAGTTTGAATTTCGAGTAATCTAGTTTGAACCCTACATAAACTTGGGCCTGGGTTCATTTGGTCACAACATCATGATACTTTGTAGTCAATCTTTTTGTTGTTTTCCAGGATTAACTTATCACAACATGCCTATAATTATTAGGCTAGAAGTTTCTATCTAGTTAGCACACAGTACTCACGAAATATATACAAAATAAGGTGGGGAAATATGAAGAGCAAATATCCATCCATTCCAACCAGAACATTTCATGCACAGGAGGTATACCGAATAAAGCAATTGAGATAAGAGGTGAACATTACCTCGAGAGTGGTATTTTGATCTGCAAACACAGTTCGTTGCAGTGAAATAGGTTGTCTAGCACGGTTTAGTAGCACCACCAACTTTTCGGTGGTAATGTTTACACGTTTCGCTATCTGTTCATTTGTTGGATGCAAATTTCCTTCTTCAACTAATAATCTCTTTGCTTTCGATACCTTCCTCAGGACGGCATGTACATGCTCCTGCAATTTACATGTTAGTTCAGATTTCAGACACAGGTATTAGAGTTCGAATTTTGGCAAGTGAAGAATAAATAACACTTACTAGACAAGGGAAGGGATGACTGTGGGGAGAAACCACAATGTTTTCCTTCAGTTATATTAACAGGGTCAAACCCTATGAAAATCCATTTTGGACAAAGAACACCGACAGTTGATTTGCCATTCTCAAAATATATAGGACACAATTTTTGTAATCAAGAATATGTCTTTTGCATGTGTTATAAAATTATGTGAACTTTTTAGTTACCAATTATACTACCTCCATTTCATAGTAAGTGTCATTTTAACCGGAATGAAAGTTGTTAAAGTCAATAATGGGCTACACATAATGGTTTGAGTTTCCAGTACTAAAACGTCAACCTTATTAGTAGAGTTTCACTTGCACCATTATATTTAGCTCATTCACTTCAATATTTATCATATGTGGGACACTTTATTACCCACTTTAACAAAAGTCATTCTACCATTTGAAGATAAAATGACATTTCTCTTTCCAGTTATGTCCTCTTTATATCTCCAACTTCCAAGTACAATATTTATCACTAATACTAGTAATAATTAGTGAGTGTACAAACAACAATGTAAGGTTAAATAAGTCAAATTAAAATTGTCTTTGCAAGTTAAATTTCAGTGCAACCGTATTCATTAATTTCTTTAAAATGATATAACAGGATTCAAGTGTCTGTGTCTGACATGCAAATCTGACACAATTCTCCACAAAAGTGACTAATGGGTGATTGGTCATACCAGTTCTCTAATAATGACAAAAGTCATGAATAAGCAGGAGGTATTTAATCTAATAACAATTAGCATTTGAGTCAACATAGCACAAATTCAAAATATTACCAATTTATTTCTAAAATATCATAAATAACAGAAATGAGTCATACCGGCACATGAATTATGCTGCCACATTCAAATACGGCTTTCCTAACTTCCTGTCTTATCCAACAATAGGCATATGTTGAAAATCGACAACCTTGAGGTTTGAACTTGTCAACACTTGTAATGAGACCCAATCTTCCTGCCTATGTATCAAAAAGAGACTGAAAAGGGGTTATTAACTTGAGATTTAAACAACAATAATAAACCCCACGAAAAATCTGTAAATGTTTCTGTTAAATTGCAATGACTTCTATTGCAAAAAACTGAAAAGATTACCCCTGCAACTCCATTTCCAACTCCATTCTATAACCCTTCTCAACTCTCAAGCTTCGTATCTACAATTACCAATTTGGAAAACAGAGAAATAATGGGATAGAAAAGGATGTAGTAATATCCACAAAGGATTTTCATTTTTCAAAGGACACTACCCAGCTATATACATGAGACACAAGTTAGAGGAAACTAGTATAACCATAAGAACCCCTCAACTGCAAGCGTGAAGATGCCCAATATATCACCTAACCCCTCAACCATGAAAAAAAAACACAAATGCATAAATAATACATTCAAATTCAAAGCCCTAACCTGAAATAAGTCCGGAAGACTAAGACCAGAATATAGATACTTTTTAGCGACATGAACCACCAGGCGCAGATTTGCAGAAATCAACTTTTCCCGGCTGCTGTAACCAGCGGCAATCTTTGACTGCAAGACCCGGCAACTAATCCCAACTCTTTCAGACAATTCAAACAGGGTAGGTTCACGGCCGATGTGAGATTGAAGCTTACTCTTCACTTCCTCTAATTTCATCAAATCCTTTTTATACATATAAATATCATGTGAGAATTAGATCTTCATAGTTAAGCATCTCTCATATTGGAATATAGATTAAGAAATACCTGTATTTGAGCAATCAATGTCAACTCTTCTTTATATGTCAAAAGTTTTGTTTGATGACATGAGAACAACGGCTGAAAGCGATCATTTCGATCAGATCCCCTTTGCTTTATTTTTCTTTTTGCCTTTACTTTCTTAGACCTATTCCTCTCAAGAACAACATCTTTTAGCTTCGACACCCTTCTTTTCTTTGAACGTCGCTCTTGAAGTCGTGTTGACCTTACTGCTATCTCCTTTTCGAGGGGAAGCTTTGTCAAACTTGTGGACTCCAAACTAAAAAGAAGTTCCAGATGTTAGTTCATAAACAAAATTACCTGGAATAAGAGTAAGATAAAGTGACAAAAGGTGTTAAAGAACAACCAAACCTATAAGAAAGTGAACCATTAAGATCATCTTCTAATATTTCATTGTCCGCATATAGCATGGCTGCTTCTTTTGAGGCTGACAAAGCTTTTTTTGCAAGTGCCAGTGCAATACTCGGTTCAACATCTATTAACTTCATACTAACTGTAGCAGACTGCATCGTTGGGGATAAAGAAGGATCTTTGTGCATGTTTGATGGTGGCAATCTGCAACAAACAAAATATCATGTAAACATAACATGAGAATGAGACAGGCAAATGATGCAAGCAGGGAAGAAGAGCGAATTTCATCTTACAATGGATATAAACCAGGCCAATCAAGCAACTGGTGTTCCAAATTCTGAACTAATTGCTCAGAGTTGTCTGGGTCCTCTTCTTTGCCTGAGGTGCCAGTTAACATATGCCTCCTATCCAATGTTACCTATAGAAAGGAGCATGGAAAAGGAGATAAGGATGAAGCATTAGGCAGGAGTTTCCAGGGAAGGAAAAAATAAATAAGGCTATTTGCTTCTGTAGCATGCCTCAAAATTGCCTTCCGTGTTACTATAGAAGAAAACGAAAATGCTTGAGGCATTATAAAATACAGACCAAAGTTAATTACTAATCGTATTTGAAACCAACTGGCATAATCAACAATAAGGCCAAATTTAACAGGGAACAGATACGTAACGAAAAGTTAAGCTCTCAGTTTTAGACCAAATAAGAAGACAAACTGCCCCTAATTCCCTCCTAGATAAATTGTCGACCAAATAGCATAACTGCATTATGATATACGAACTTACGATTTTCCAATGTATACATGGTGCATATCTGTAACAAGAGTATAACCTGAGATATTTTATCTTCCTTCAATATGTGCAAGAGAGGCTTATACTCATCACGCTGCTCTTGTAAGAGAACTGAGGTAGGAAAACTTCGAGCTAGAGAAGCTGTTGGCATAGAAGTAACTGCAGGAGCTGTTCGCACATTAATAATAAATTAGGAATCATATGATATAAAATTGCGCAAGCAGATAAAAAAATATCAACGATGAAATGAAAATCCACTAACATGGTATTTACACAATTACACATATATTAAGATAATCAAGGCATTTCTTCATAATTGGTGCCAAAACTTGATAACTTTTTGGATACGAAAGAACTTTACAACTCTTTTTCTATATATATATAAAATAAAAATAAAAAAGCATTTGTCAAACAAAATTGGGGACACCGTGAATCTTTTAGCAATACAGGATCTTCAACTTGTATTCTCTCTTACACTCTATCCCATCCAGTATTATCCCATTCATTAAGTCACACACTAACATATCCATTTCCATGTTAACTTATTCAGAACTCTCTTTCATTCATGCACAAATGTGAAGTAGCTGAGAGTGGAATTCAAGCTTACAATAAATTAGAAAACCGTTGATCACATAACAAAATGTGACCACATTGGATTCGGAAAAACGAAACAGTTCATACCATTAACTAAACAGGCATAACATCAAACACTTGGAGTGCATCTTTGTTATACATTCCTGAACCTGCATGTCAAATATCAAATGCACTACCCTGCTCCCTTTTACAATTTCTACGAACAATTAAACTAGCATGCATCTCAGACATCATAACATACATGCCATTAATTCTTCATTTGAACATGCGAATCTCCAATTTTCAATTTCCCTGTAATGATCGGTTACATGAATCATTCAGCAGAATTTACTCAAATTTACTCGATCCTTCACTAACCTCCCAACGAGTTGTTCTTTCATCAAATCTTCAATTAAAGCTACACCAACTCTTATTATTCTTATCATTTACAGCTTCACCACAAATTCACCATTATCGTCTCCGCTAAGCCATATCACACCTTCGAAGACGAACAAAGAACAAAAACCATAAAGGAAGTGAAGATTCGTACCTGCAGAAGTAGATGAAGCGCATTTTCTAGATTGAGTTCTCGAAGGAAATGGCGGAGGCGAAGCGAGGAAATTGCTTGCAGTCTCCATATGTTTGTTGAATCAAAATCGAAAATGGTCGCTCCGATTTGACCGTACGAACTGAGAATTTGAAATCGGAGCGAAAATGGCGGAGGGTTTCAGAGGTTGGAGAAGAAGATAATGAAGCAGAGAAGGTCGTTGCTTTTGCTTTCGTTTTCAATGGTCTCCATTACAGAGCCAGCCGGAGTTGGATGAGGCTTGTGTATTGTTGTTGAACCACTTGTGTTATCTTATTTTTCTGTTTGGTGTCTGTACTTCTCGTATTTTCAGATTGGCTCCATTCAAAAATTTATTTGTATTTACCAAGTCCAATACTTGCAAGAAATTACAAAATGACCTGATAGTTGGGTCGAGACTTTAGATGTGGTCTCTTTTTTAAGTTGATATGTTAATCGAATGAGAAGTTTGTTCATCCGCTAAATATAACATCTCTATCTGTAACAAAAGTTGAGTAAAAAATTATAACGTGTATTAATTATCTTGTTATATTTTTGGTTTTGATGTACACTTTGTTATAATAATGAAACCATTTCGAATTATATGAAAATTTCAAAAGACGCTTAATTTAAATTACCATGATCTCTGTTTTCGAGATGAGTTTCTTGCTTTCACTTTCGACAAAATTGATAAGGAAAGTAATACATTTTGTGTAATATCTCTTGTTTTGGCGTAATCAGAACAATACACAGATACAAGTTCAATTATTAGTGACAACTATGATACTTTTGTTCAATAATACATATAGGTATTCTATCATTTGATGCGTTTTACTGTAGAAATTGTGACAAATATATTAGAGATAATGTTTACCGTAAATATTCGAGGGAAAGAAACTCAGGAATTGTATCACACTAAATTAATTTACTCCAAAATCTCATTGAGCTCCAATCTGCCTAAATTAATAAATCCTCTCCCTGACATGAAGAACCTTTCATTTTTTTTTGTAGTTAGCTCACTCTGGATCTTAATTAGGTGAGGCTCTATTTTATGAAACTAGTCATGTATTTGTTTGTTTGATTCACCAAATTTTCTATAAAAAAAATGAAGATAAGGTGAACATCCAAAACAAACAGTTATGTTATAATTTGTTGCTATTGAATTGACAATCTTTTCATGTTTTTTTTTTTTTTTACTATCAATAAATTAAATATGCATCTACTTAATCCATGTAATAAGTTTGTTGTTTGAACTTTGCATTACCAGCAAAATTATAGTTTTTTTTTTTTTTTTTTGAAACCAAAGCAAAATTATAGTTTGTTGGAGTAAATTTTGTGTTGTTTTATTATTCAAATCTGGAAAACTACGGTTGTGAGCAAGAGTGCCGCCTTGGCCTCTCTCCCTAGTGGCGCAAGAGTGCCGCTTTGGCCTCTTTCCCACCGTGGTCTTTTCTCGCCGGTAACGTGTATGTCCTAGTAACATCTAGGGTTTTAGATCGGAGGCAATAAAAGGTGGAGAGAAGAAGTTTATGTGTTTTGTTGGTAATAAGGTAGTCGGAGGTGTGCGTGTGACGGTACATTGGCGGCGGCATTGAGGCTTGTTTTCGGAGAGAATAAGTGCGGCCATGGCATCAGATGTGCGTATCCAATGGCAGTTTATAGGCTACGTCTTCGATTATGTTATGTTATGTTAGTTTGCATTTGGTAGTTAGAATAGGTACTCAGACTATGTTAGTCTTCTTGGGGTTGGAAATCAGAGATGTAAAAGCTTGGATTCGGCTAGGTCGTTACTTCTATGATCTGATTCGGTTCAAATACACCAGTGTCACTGATGTTTTGCTGTATTTTTCACTATGTTTTGGATGTTTGTTGTTCTTGCTTGTTACGGAGCCACCCTCAATTGTACTTTTTTGTCCTTCCGGGTTTTAGCGAAAAAGTACCGCTTGCCTATAGAAAAATAAAAAATCCTCCATACCTCACACTGCATATATTGTTCATTGATCATTAAGAGAGCATGAGAAAAATTGGCAGTTCAAAAGCACCAATGGTTTGTTTCCAATGCAAATGAAACAATGAATCCATGCAATAGGCTCAGTTTGTGGGAGAATCCAGACAAGATTTCATGAAACTATAACAAACTGTTTTCTTTTGGGAGCTTTGCAGGGTATTTAATGTCATGAGGAACTGCTTTCAACCCCATCAAATTAGGCATAGAAATTGGGGATCCTGCAATACTCTTTCTCAATAATCATCGCATTCAATTAAAAAATAAATCGTGTTAGCCGATCCAAGTTAATTAGGTGAGATTTTGGAGTGATTAAACCACAATGACACATATTCAATTTTTTCTCCCAAAGTAACCCTCCTACTTCCATAAAGGCCATCAATGATCAGTCTCCTGTCATCACTCAATCATCTTCCGCTTATATAATGGTTCCTATCTTGAGTTCCAATATGTTTTGGAGAAGTATCAGAAAATCAATCTTATTACAGAATAATCATAACATGCTTTCGTAACAAAAAATATTAGACGCAGATGGGCAAATGGTATGAGATTAGACATCACTTCTCCAATAATTATATGTCATTTGACGTAAATTAACAAAGTTCAGACTTATGTTCTTAACAAAGCCACTTTGAAAATATATCAAGATTGTTGTTTTTGTTGTTGGTGTTGTGTAAATCATACCCTAAATTATAGTCTAAGATATATTTAGAGGGATTCATGTTCATGTTCAATGAATTTACTCCACATTCTTCTTCACAATTTACATATGAAGAGATTCTCGTATCAGTATACCACTATGGGTTGAGGGTATACGACACAATCAAACAATCTTATAGATTATTTTTCAACTCTAATTCATTCGCTTGCTCTCATACCGGAGGTAAATTTCAGTGTACAAATCTCTCAAATGATCATTGCAAGTATGGTGTCTGAAAATAGAAACTGCCCTCCCAATGCATGATAGAGTATATGAGTGGAAAAGTGAAATAGTGAACCCTTACAATAGAGAAAAACGACATCGCGGGTGTACATCTATTTCTCAAAAATATGGTGCTCTACAAATCGAGGAAGAGAGCATGAGCCACCAAAAAACTTTTGACGCTTCTTCTTCCTTCTTCCGCGATGCACTCCCAAACACGTCCCGTCTAGACAAGAGGTTGTGGTCTTCTTTCGACTAATTTTTATCCTCTCATTACATCAAGGCCAACGTATTTTGTTACACTCATTTGTCAAGTTAAGAGCTCTTTTCGATAGTACCTTATCAACAATCCCTAATTAATCAATTTTAAATATTTTCCCGATAATTAGTTCATTATATTCGTAGATTCTGACACTTCGTCACGCGCGTAATGTTAAAAGCGAAAAAATTTACTTTCAGCTTTCCATTCACAGTGACGATTCTAAAGTTGGGCCTTTAAGCCGCAAAAGACCAAACTACCCCACAAATCCGCACAATATTACTGCGAAACCCAAAAAATATCCACAGAAACAACAAAAAGATCGAGCAAGTACATCTGAGCGGACCCACACCAACACAAATCATCAGACAGGGCCCACCACGGGCGTGGACTATCATTACCCTTAGCTGGACCCCACCGAACGCACAGACATGTGGCCACGTAAGTGAGTAGGTGGACCCCACCCCCAAGCAAAAGCCTCAATAAAAACGGCCTTCGCTCTGTGTTTGTGGGGCCAATAGAATCCCACAAAAACACCCAGTTCTTCTGTTCTGTTATGCAATTACAGTCCCCACCAAACCCTCCTCTGTTTCTCTTCTCTGTGGATTTACAAAAAAAGCCCTAGAATCGCTCTGATTCTTCTTCTTCTTCCTCCAGTTCTGCTTTTTGTGTGAAACCCTAGTCCCAATCGAAACCCTAATGAGTTCAGAGATGGTGCTCCACAGCTTCTCCTCTTCCTGCTCTAA
>JAYMTA010004396.1:0-12696 GCA_036897625.1 Pelargonium cotyledonis | reverse complement strand
CCAGTAGGCTATAAATGAGTATTTATGAGAAAGCGAAATGAGAAAAACGAAATTGTCAGATACAAAGCTAGACTCATAGCACAAGGTTTTTCTCAAAGACTTAGAATTGATTATGATGAAACATATTCTCCAGTAGTTTATGCAATTACTTTCAGATTTCACTATAATCTTAAAAAATTATAAATTTCAAGAGAAATTTACAATTTACAAAGAAAAGTGTTACACTACAAAACTTTCGTGCTGATATTTACACTGTAAAATGTGTAAATAGCATGGTATTTATCATAAATATCCTAAAAATAACATTTTGTTTTATAAGAATAGAAATAAAAAACCAGATATACTAAATTGACCCCGAATGAGTTGAATAATTACGAATGTTGTCCAGACTCATTTGCCTGAAATTAAACACACATACGCAAACGCCACTACACTGTTCTGGAATCCAACCACACCCACACCACACATCACAAACTCTCTCTATCTCTCTGCGACACTCGACTCCATCAACCATGGCTGCCATATCCTCTCACAAGCTCTGCTTCTCAACCCCCAAAATATTCTCTCCGATAATCTCCATACACCCCCATAAAATACCGTCTTATCCGTACCTTCCTCCTCGATTTCCCGATTCCGCCATCTGCCGCTGCAACAGCCGCTCCTCCGACTCGCCGTTGTCGAATTTGTGGTGGCACTTGGAATCTGTTGTAGTGGGATTTAAATTTGCCCTTACACACGGCGACCTGGCGCTTGAACTCATGGAAGAGCAAAATCGGATACTTGAAGGCGGTGGTTCGGCGAATGGAAGGAGAGGGACGGAGGACGAATGGGATTGGGTACGCTGGAGAAAGCATTTTAAGGAGGTCGACGAGCAGGAGCACCTCGTCTCGATTCTCAAGGTGTGGTTTTTGTCAAGTTTTTTCACAAGTTTTGTCTCAATTTGTGTTACTTCTGAGCTGAATTTTGTGTTTCTTTTTTTGTTGGTTTCTTGAAAATGAAAATGATTTTGGCTTTAGATTCTGATGACTGTGTTTGGTGGTTTTATACATAGAATATCAGAAAAGGATAAATTTTCATATATAGAAACTTTATTATGAAGAAAATAAACCAAGCTTTTATACTTCCCCTCTCCCAAATGACTGAAATGAGTATCCATTTTTTTTATATTATAAATAAGGATGAGTTTGTTAGGATTACTCTTCCTCCTACATGCTCTTGTTGTAACTAAGGTCTCCTAACTAACATATCATAGGTATATTACTGGCAATTCGTGAATGAATAACTAAAAAAATGGACACTCATTTTGGGATGGAGGGAGTACTATATATACACACACACATACATATATTTGTAGCATGTCCCTGTGTTGAGCCTACATAGAATTTGTGGAATGATGTTATATGGTAAGTTAAAAAAGAAGCAACATGCTTTGAGGCTTGAGAGTAATTTGTTGTTTGTCAGAAAACTAATTTTGTTTAATAAACTATGGACTCAAGATTGTTGCTTTTTCAGATGGGTATCAATTAAAAGATTTCTGTACGTGTCTTGTGAGGAGGAACCATTTGAAGGACTACCATCATTCTCTGCTATTGATGAATATTCAAATACTGTGATATAAGATTGACCTAATGATAGCTTCTCTAATTATTACCAAAAACTTCCTGCTCTTCTTTCGATATCAACTTTTAATCCCTCTTAGTAGTTGGGAACTTTAACCCTTATTCATTTGCTGAATATTATTATTGATGAGTTTGGTTGTCTTATTGCCAAGGTTATTTACATATACTGACATTTATTCCGTGTTATTTTGGTCTCAACAGTCTCAGTTAGCTCATGCTGTATATAGGGAAGATTATAAGGATGCTGCAATGCTTAAGGTTGCAATTGCAGCTGCAGCCAAAAATGACATTGTTGGCAAAGTGATGTCTAACCTGAATGTAAGAACTTTTCTCTTATATCTGAATTCCTAGATCAATCATATTTTTTAGCTTAAAGTTTTTTTTTTCCCTCCCTGTTTTTTTCATTTTAATTCTCAATTTTAATTTTTAATTTAGAGGGCTGTAGAGGAAGAACGATATCAGGATGCAGCTTTCATACGAGATTATGCTAGTGCTGGATTGGTAAGTAACCAAGAACAATTTGAATGATAATATGCTTAAATTTCCACATTTTGCAATTGTGATGCCTTTTATGTTCATGAACATTTCATCTTTTCTTTTTTGGTGTACCATTTGGTGAAAATGTATTTGGAATATAGGTTCCCAGTTACCACCTGATGTGGTCTTTACTGAAAATAATAATATAGGCAGCTACTATTATCTCTCAAAGGTTATTTAGCTACTAAATATTGTGGTCATATGTTATTCGTCACATGGTGTTAAATTATGATTTTCTTGTATCGGCTTCAAGGTTGGATGGTGGTCTGGAATCTCAGATGATAGCGACGATCCCTATGGGCTAATTGTTCGTATAACTGCTGAGCATGGAAGATATGTAGCAAGAAGTTATAGCCCCCGGTAAGGCCATTCACTTCTCTGTGGTGTTTGCACGAAATAGGCACAATTTTGTTGCTATGAAAAAAATACCAAATTCTTAAGATATCAAATAAGGTTCTACTTGATGCACACTTCTTTCCCCGACAAGGAGCTTCACTTTGTACCATATGGAAATTTTATGCACATCGAGGAGACCATCTTGATTGTCTTTCCTTAGCCTTCTTTTCTGTTGAAGTTTTCGCCTTTTGCTCCCTCTAGTTTTAGTTAATAGATGTCGGTATCGGGCATTTTGAGAATATATTCTCATACACCTTTAAATGCAGAAGGTTTGAGTGCCGAGGTTTTTATGTGTCTTTATGTTATTATATGAGGATCCAAGTGTTGAAATCCAAATTTGGAAAGATATGCGTATAAATGAAGCAAACCCTTGAGTTTAGTTTGCGGTTAGGGTTTCTTGTATTTATATTGAATGTTTGGATACAATATACTATTTGTGGGCTTTCTGGCACTTCAGCAGATTAGAGTTTTGGTCTTTAAATGCTATGAACCGATAGACGGGGAAATGTATTCTGAATCAAACTTCTCATGTGCATCAGAGTTATTTTTGTCTTTTTATATGTCTTGCTAATTGAAGCATTTGATAATTAATAATTTTATTTCAGGCAGCTTGCTTCAGCTTCAGCTGGTGTTCCCCTGTTTGAGATATTTCTTACAATGAATAAGAAAGGTGAATACAAACAGCAGGTATCTTTTATTTTTAACCTTCTATGTTTTCGTACACTGTGCTGCCTGAATTACAGCTTTCTACTTGCAAAATTTTATATATGAAAGGTTTTTGAAAATTCCAATGTGGAGACTTAACTCTCAATCATTGTCCTCACCTCATTGTAGTTTCGAGGAAAAGAAATTTATTTCCTTGCAATGTGTATTATTATTATTATTTTACAAATTATCACTTCTGTTTTACTGGTCATTAGGTTGATGTTTTCAAAATCTTTTGATGGGGGCTAAGGCCTTATGCTTATCATGAGAACTTGAATGTGATAACCTACTATTTCACTACGGGAATAGTTTAAGTATATTTCATGTCGTCAACTCGTCATGAGGCTTGTGCTTCCCAATTAAGATCCTTACGAGACTTTACAAGGATGATAGAAATCTTCATGCTTGTTTGGATCTTTAATGGTGGGAAAGCAATGTGGGGTGGGCCGGCAGCTAATGTGTGAAGCCAAGTCTATAATCTGATTGTTCAAGCTTGAAAATGAACTGCCATTTATCAACTTGGGCTTAGCTTCATGGCTGTTTGTGAGGTTTGGAAGCCGCTCACTCTAGGCTCTCTATCACTGTCCACGGCATTGGTAGCAACATTCCACTGATTTGCCCTGCAGCGTATTTTCTTGATGGATGTCTAGAGGTTTGTAATTTCAAGGAGGTTAAGGCGCCCTATTCTAGATGGGAAGTTCAGCCTCTTCCAATTTATTAGTGTGGGAGTAAGACATGCACCTCTTGAAAATGAAATCATATTGCAAGTAGTATTAGACATATTAATCTCTTGGAGTCTCACATGTTACTGGAACAAAACTACATTTTGGATTTACATCTTGTTTTATGTCACTTCAAGTACTTGATGGGCTGCAACATGTGTACATATTTCTCTAAGGTTACTCATGAAATGTAAAGGTTTAGTTCAACCAAGTTTATGCTTGGCTTGTATTGCTAAATAACATAAATGGTCTCAGGTTTATTCATTTGCTTAAACAAGTTAATTGGGCTGAGACATCTCAAGTGGCTGCTTAACCAATTGCAAAACTGTATGGAGATATTAGATGATACGAATTCCATGAGCCGTAGACATCTCGGGGGTGTTGCGATTGTTTTCTGGCACAACATTGTATATTTAATTGTTAAGGGAATAGTGGCAGTTCATTTCCTAATATCTCAGGAAATTCATGTACATTGCAGGTCGTGTACTTGATGCAGGATCCAGTTCAAACGGTTAAAGAATTTTCAACAATATCCTCCAGAGCATCAGGTGTTGCCAACCAGTTAAATCCATCAGGCACTGAAGACAGCTCTGATGTTCTTGTTGTAACAACTGAGGATATTGAAGATGCTGATAATACAGATGATGGGTATGATGTAGCTGATGGACTGTCTAGTTTTCAAAATATTCTGCGTGATATGATTCCTGGTGCAGTGGTTAAGGTTTCAAAGGAAACAGCATCAGGTAAGGTAGACAGGGATTTTATGTCTAAGATGATTGAAGACCTAGTGGAGGAAGAAGATGAAGAAGAGGACATTGAGATAGAAAGTGAAGAAACAGATGATGAAATCGAGGAGAGTGACCAAGAAAAAGATGAAATTGAAATTGATGTTGATGGTAGGTTGATTGATAACGAAGAGGAAGGTGATATTTCAGTTAAAATTGTTGTTAGTGGTCTCGCACAGGAACTCTCCAGCAATGTATCTGCTAAAAATTTAGTTCGTATGCCAGCTAAGTTGGATAAAAAGGGTCGGATTAAATTTTCCCTTTCTATAGAGAATTACGCCAATGATCCTGCTGCGAAGGAGCAAGCTTCAAGGGATAGAAAATCTAAGCTTCGGAGTAAGCGTAGCTTGGACAGTGTTATAGCTGATCTTGCTAAATTCATTGGGAACGAGAAGAAGATACCTATGAAGGTTGGTTTGAAGTTTTACTTGCAGCATCTTTGTTTTCAATTGTAAGATGACACAGTATTACTATTCAACTCTAAATCTTGTAGTTATGTGTGCTTAGATCACAATCTTCTGTCCTATCATGCAGGTGCTTAAAGATGTTGGGGAACTGATTAGTCTGACTCTGAGCCTGGCCCAAAACCGTCAGGCACTGTCTGGATCAACTAATTTTAGTCGCATTGAGATACCAGCATCTTCAGATCCTCTAAATGGTCATTTAACCTCAGAACTATATCTAAAAGTGACAATAAGATGCAATGACATTAGCTGCATATAATATACTGCCGTCTTTTTTCTTCTCTTTTTGTCTTTTGTATTTTGCTGTATATTGAGAATATTTTCATTTTTCAGGATTGTATATTGGCTCTCATGGGCTTTACACCTCAGAAGTCATTCATTTGAGACGCAAATTTGGCTATTGGCAAGAGGATGGAGGGAGTAAGGACCCCACAAATTTGGAATTCTATGAGTATGTGGAAGCTATGAAGTTAACTGGGGATCCTTATGTACCTGCCGGTCAGGTAATTATATCTCTTATAACTGATGTCACCGGCAGCCAGAGGCATGAGTAGGCAACTTAGGCTCAAACCTGCAGGCACCCAAATTCAGACCCTAAAATTGTTGGTTTGGATCACCCAAAATAGGCCTGAAGATTTTCAGGTTCAGATCGGATCGGACATGGGCATATTGTTGTCAGATTCGGATCAGATCATGTTGCCTGGCAAGTGCACGAAAATATATATAGCATAGGGTTAGTATTGTAAAGTAATAGGTTCACACACTCCTTCCTAACCTAACTAATCAGCTATTCTTCTTTCTAACAATCCGCCGCACTCACGTAGACAGACCACAGTACCACAGTCCATACTCTATACTAGACTTCGACCTCGGCATGGCTCATCCATTGCAGTTTGCACTTTGCACACAACCATAGCCACAAAGTTCAACCTCTTCAACCCTCCACCTGTGTCCCCGCCGGAATTGATCCAGATTGTTCACCACACTCCGCAGCGGCACAGCACAACTGTATAGTTGCAAAAAGGTTAGAAACTTGATTACCCTAAAAAATGGTCCAATTTTCCCATTAAAAAACAAAAACAAAATAAGCCCAGACCCACGCGGCCACGCAGACCCCTGAACCTGAACCGACCCAACCCGAGGAAACCGACCCGAACCCAACCCGAAATCCGATTTGCATGCTCTAGGCTTGAGGGAGGTTAGTTAGTTTTGCATTACAAGCTGACATTCACGTTTTGGTGTTTACTTGGCAACTGGTGACCACTTGACCTGTCACTGTCACATGTTGTATGTGTAGATGATATAGTGTTCTTGAAGGTCAGTTAATGGACAATGTTCACCTGCAATATTTTCCTACCATGCAATCTAGGTTGTAAATGGTTCCAAGGGGACTGTCATATGAAGACATGGTGGATTGAAAATAAATGTAGTCTAAATGTTTGCTTGGGTGTGATAGATGTAGAAAGGTAACTTTTGATTTATGGTTTGTTGGAAGATATTACATAATTGTTTTGTGTAGGTGCTGAAACCAACATTCATTTCCTCAATGAATGCTATACTAGTTAACAAGCAGCCAAATGTGGCAAGGTTTTGTATGTAACGTGGGTTATTGGTAAATAATCTCTTACAAGTTAAAGAGGTGAATTAGCTAGTGATGTCTCTGCATGATATATTGAGTGGGGGATGGATTAAATCACAATTAAATAAGAAATATTGGGGGATTAATGTTATTAGTGAATTTCCACATTCCCATAACTCAATAGTAATTTTACAATAATTTCAAAACCAGCCACTCAGTATGGTCAATTGTGATACGAAACTTAATCCTGGAATAGATTTAGCAAAAGGATCTCAGGCAGTATAATGTAGATTTGGAGTGCCATTGACGTATGTTATCTGCTATCTGTTCTATGATATGGCGATATATAAAATGTATTATCTACTGTTCTTTAATGGATATGAATTATATATACTTTTAGAGCTTCAAGGGACGATTCTGTCTTATTAGGATATGTGTCGCTTGTGAAGGAAAATTTACGATGTGTTAATGGCACCAAACCATAGTTGTAGCAATTTTTTTATATTAATTTTACAAGTCTCATTGAACCCTGAAAATGATAGTTTATGTTACTTTTTACAGGTTGCATTTCGAGCCAAGATTGGGAAGGGATACCAGGTACCTCATAAAGGGATCATTCCAGAAGAATTTGGAGTGGTATATTTATATATTCTGGACTCTCTCTCTGTCTCTCTCTGTCTCTCTCTGTCTCTCTCGTGGCTTCATATGCTCCTATTTGCAACACAGATTGCTCGTTATAAAGGCCAAGGGAGGCTTGCTGAGCCTGGGTTTCGAAACCCTAGATGGGTTGATGGAGAACTTTTTATTCTTGATGGGAAGGTATTCTAGTTTGATCTTGTCTCATCTTTCGCTCTCTCTTTTGTCTAGTCATTTATGATTAAATGACATACCTTCTATTGATTTTTTGCAGTATCTTAAAGGGGGCCCTGTACTCGGATTTCTATATTGGGCCCCTGAATATCATTTCTTGGTATTATTCAATCGACTGAGGCTTCAACAGTAGATTCCAACTGTACATATCGTCTGAGCTTTGTTTCTTCTTTGTCCAAATCTTGTAGGGTAAGTTTTTCATGGAGGAATATATCAAGGAAACGTTAATATGGTTATACTCAAAATTAACGAGTATCAACCCTCTTACTGCAAATAACCAGTTCAATAGTTTCTTGGATCCTGTTAAAAAAATAATCTTCTAATTAGTTGTAATTCTTAACATAATGGCTCCACTGAGTCTCGCATCCATTATAGACCCAATTCCTATGATTATCAAACCTTATGAGATATAGAGTAGGCCATTATTATTATTATTTTTAAATTACGTTGAACAAGAGATGCTGAAGCTGCATAGACTATTTGGATTGTCCCTACAATTTTCAAGTGGGGAGCAAATGTAGTATGTGCATGGGGCAATAATTCTGCACTGTTCCAAACCAACTATGAGCTCCCATTTTTAATGAGATTTTGCTAGGCAACTTCGTTTTGATTGAACCTTATGTACACTTCGGGTTATACCATTTTGTTCTTTATTTAATGATATTTTGTAATTAACAATCAGCTTCATTGTTTACATTGTTTTGCAGATTTAGTTGACATAAAGAAGTCCCGAAGATTTGGGCCCCTTAAATCGTGTCCCCTCCACTGATGATGTACCTTCAGGCATAGATGTGAAACAAGATTGTTTGCCCTTTATATTGCTCATCTTTTGGGACAGTATATTTTTTTTTGTGCGTTCTTTCTATTCCTGTCTGATAAAATCTCAATACTTGAAATGAAATGTGTAAGAGGTGGAACCAACCATTGTCGGGATAATCACCCCCTTGGCCCCTCGTTAATTTTGTAATTTGTACAGTAGTATCTCATCTGAAACCCGAAACTTCTGTGATTTTCTAGATTTAGTGCTCATTTGCAAAATGTAGGATTCTTATTAGGATGTAACCAGATCAAGCCGTTGCCCTTTTGTGTTTAGATGATAATATATTATTGGATTTATGGAAATGCTATCTTAGCCATTGCTGTTTTCCACGACCCTTGTTGATCCCTTATCCAACGAAATTGCACAAGAAGAGAAAACATGCATGCATAGCTCGGCCATTTATTACATTACAGGATGTTTATTTCAGCTTTGAAAAGCATTTACAGGCTCATGGCTTCTTTGATGCTCCAAATGATAATTCACCAGCTATCTTTGCTCCTCGCTCTTTTGCCATGTAAAGCCCCATGTGATGCATGAACTCCTGTTACAGGCAAAAAATATCAGTCAATTTCCTTATGGCTCATCAGATATTAAGAAACTGAAACTAGTTATTAACTACCTGAGGGTGAGCCATTGCTCCTTTGGTGTTCCTGGCAACATGAAGAGGAACATCAAAGGTGGCACAGCCTCTGGAATACACAATCACATCTTCCAGAGGGTGCAAAAAACCTCGGTTTCTCGCGGACAGCGTAGAGCTAACAAAGTCCAGGACACATATGTCTGTGCACACCCCTACCACCAGTATCTTCACACACAAGCAACAGTTGTTAATGTATCCCAACTAGTTTACCTCAAACTTTGCATAATATTTGGTACTTTTGATGATATTGATGATCCAAATACTTACAGCTTGGATGTGATTGTTCTTCACCCAATCAACAAAAACATTTGATCCATCAGCTTGAATGGAACCCAAGAATCCATCAAAACAGTCCTTGCGCCGGATCGTCACATTTGGTTCCTTCTCCAGCCACTTCAGAGCTGCAATTCAATGGAAGATTCATGGCAATCCAATAGTATCTTGTTTATTTTTGAGTGCCAAATCATTATTTTGATCACATATTCATGGGTTCATGGTCCAGTTAGGTGTTTATTTTGCATACCTCATCAAAACATACAATCAATTTAACCCATAAAATGAGCTGATTTTTAGCCAATTTGAATAAGATAAATGCTCACAACATATATATGTACCTGGAACCAGATTTGATTCATCAGTACCAGCAATGCAATGAGGTGGATATGGCTCCTCAGGCTTGTTAGGCTCATGAGAATCAAGAAATGCCATCACAGGCCATTTCTTGTCACAGAACAATCTGGCCAAGCTTGCAGATTCCTCCACCATTCCTGAAATCTGCCTATTGGCCTCTCTTGGAGCCTACACCATCAACAAAAAGTACCCACTTTAGATTTCAAACCAGAGACCTTATGTTTTTCATGAAAACAAGAATCAAGAAACCATGTGATTAAGCTAAGGAATTGAAAAAAATCAATTGTTTTGAGTACCAAATTTCCAGCACCGACTGTGCAGAAGCCATTGATGATGTCCACAAGAACAAGACCAGTGATGGCATCTTCAGGCAGATCCACACACTCTTGCTCAAGAGGGACCTCTTTTTTCAGAAGATCAATTGTCTGAGACACCATTTTCTTCTTGCTCCCAAAGCAGATTCTGAGGAAATGAATTTTGCAGTGAATTGTAGCAAAGCTAGAATTAATGTGGATTTGAGTGTTCTCTTAATTATGATTATAGCTATAACAATCCAAAAATATGTTCTAAAAGTTAGTAGATAAGTCAAGAAAGAGCAACAACGTGTGAATGCTTCCAGTTGACCACCTACAAGTTTGGCTTATTTTTCAACATTTACTTTAAAGAAGATAAGATTCCTTCAAAATATATAGAATCATGAATCATTTGTTGGTGGAACTTAAAAGTTTGAAGAGATTACACTAAAAATGGTCTTTTGATGAGAAACGGACTATAAAATCTGATGTCACATTCTAATTATATAAAATTGGATTCTATGCATCATAGAATTAACTTATACATGCATATGTTTGAATTTTTTTTTTATTATCACCATACATACTACAACACTGAGGCTCGAACCTCAAACTTCAAGGGACCAAGGTATGAATATGATATATTCTTCTTCTTTTGTTGTAAATTTAAGGATAAATAAATACGGTAAATTTCTTTTCTCTCACATCATGTATGTGACAAATATCTTACAAAAGAAAGAAAATATTTGTGCAATGTGATATGTCAATTAATAAATTATGACATTCTAAATATTCTACAAAAAAAATTGTTTTGAGGTATGTTCAAACTAGTTGGATGCACTCTTATCTAGAGCTGGCAAAACGAGCATGATTTATAAATTTGTCTTACGAATGACAGCCTCTAGGGTTAGGGTTTCAACTACAGAAGCGGAGGGTGCGGATTCTGCAGAGGAAGCGGATCTTCTCCGCCAGTCAACGAAGAAAGCAAAAGCTGCTGACATGGAGGACTCAGTCATGGCTGATTGAGGGAACTGATAGACAGAGAAGCGAACCAATCATAGCGGAAGTCATGGCCACAGATGGACAACAAAATTCGCCTATGACGGAACCGATGCAAGAAACAGAGGGGGACCAATCTGATGAGTCAGAACACATTGAGGGGCTCTCATTTCGAGACAAATTGCTCCAATTCCAAAGAAAAAATGAGGCACACTTAAGGCGATTCAGAGAAAGGTTCCCAGTGGAGGACCCGATCGAACACTATACCAAAGATGGTTTGCCGGCTTTAAGATTTCCAAAGCGAAGACAACAACAGCTTGGGATAGCATGGGAAGATTGCTTGATCGTCAAGCTACTAGGATGCACGCTTGAACTACGAACAATGGTAGAACAAACAACTCGTTTGTGGAACCCTAAAGGTGAATACGACCTAATTACGTTAGTGAATGGTTACTATGTAGCCCGCTTCCAGAACTTTGAAGACTACAAACACGTTATGGAAGAGGGACCATGGATGGTGTTTGGCTATTACCTTACTGTCAGGCCATGGGTGGCGGGATTCAGGCCGGAAGTAGACAATATCCTTAAAACTCTGGTATGGATTCGCTTTTCGGGGTTTTCGCTTCATTATTTTGATGAGGATGTGTTGTTGGAAGCGGCAGCAGTGATGGGTAGGCCGCTTAGAGTGGACATGAACACAAAGTTAGCAACACGTGGATATTATGAAACGGTTTGTGTAGAGGTCAATTTATCAAAACCCTTGATACCGAGCGTGTGGTGGAATGACTACTGGCAACCTGCAGCTTACGAGGGACTCCACCTCATATGTTTTGCTTGCGGACGCGCTGGACACAAAAATAATAGTTGCACTTATGCGAAGCCCCCAGTGAGCACCCCACCCCTCGACGTTCATACTCCCGCGAACTCTCAAGGAGGGTCAGGACAACTCGTGATAGCTGATAAAAATCCAACACTATCACAACGTGCCATGACTATTTAGACCTCCACGATGAATCCAAGGCCGCAACAAGGAGTTTCGCAGCCCCAAGAAGAGTTTGGGGCATGGATGGTAGTTCAAAGGAGGGGAGGAAGAAGGCCGACGGCTAGGTCAGTGCAAACGAAAATGCCACATGCCACCGTCACAAAAATTGGGAGTAATGTAGGGTCGCGCTTTGGTGTGCTTGCAAACTGGAATGAGCAAGATGATATTAGATTGGAAGAGGAGCGTAGTGTTTCGCCAAGGAATGAAGTTGGTGGCCTTAATAGCCATGTGAGAAGAGATACAAAACAAGGACCCCGGATTCGAGAGAGGTCTGAAACTAAGACTCAAGCACATAAGCAGAACCTCATTCACCAAGGTGATGTTACTACCGGAGGAGATATGAGGACAAACCGAGGTGAAAGAGGTAGTAGAGGAGGTCGTGGGCGAGGTGGCGGACGGGGAGGCACTACCACGGCCTCTGGCTCAGACTCTCGTTGGGACCTTAATAGACCACCAGAAGTGGAAAGCATGGTGTTTGAATTAAATTCTGCAGGGGCAACTCTAAATCAAACTCAAAGGCAATTGATCAGTCTTGGTAACGGTAAACAGGTGGCTATTATGGCTAATGAGCAAGAAGCCAGGGGGGCCACTCCGG
>JAYMTA010004395.1:0-12697 GCA_036897625.1 Pelargonium cotyledonis | reverse complement strand
CGGATCTATTTTATTTACTTTGAGGATTGATTTTAGTTATTTGACTAATTGATTGTCGATAATCATATAATTATATTTAATATTATACTTTTGACCAAGTTTTTTTTCACGAATTTTATATATTATTAAGTATTTTTCATATACAAATTTTCCCGTGCATCGCACGGGCTTCTCACCTAGTTACATATATGACAAACTCTTATTAGTTATATTAAAATTTTGTAAAGCTACAGCTTCATATATATGTTTAAATTACTTCCACTCGACTGTGACCTGTGGTTGACTATACATAGCTAGAACTCCAGCCACACGGAGCCACCTTAATTGATTTTCAACCAAAAGAATTGCAGTTAAATTAACCAAAATTTCTAGTCAAATTATTTGAAGGATTAGACTGATACATTCATTTTGAATCGGTCAATCTGGCGCACCAAATTAGTTTTTGTTGTCCTGTCCCCGCGTTAAGGTAGTTGTTCTGGTGATGTTCTAAGTATTGACTACTAGAGATGAAGCTGGAGATTTCGGCTCTTGGGCGGAGCTGAAGGCTTGAATCTTTTATCTTAAAATCACGGTTTCCCCGCAAGGGTACCACACTATATTAAAGAAGATCCGGATGCATATTTTGGATAATCGCCTCAGATTCATAAGTATAAATGGCAATCGGGAGGATCTGAGTCGATCATAACTCACTAGAGAAGACTATACAAAGTCTACTGGATTAATAATAACTTTCAAAATAAGTGCGGAACATTTTCATCTCTTTTTATATATGTACGTAGTCACCTTTGCGGTTGGAGCGAGAGGAGGTCATACGCTCAAGCTTGAACGAAATTCATGAAAATGGTAAGTAGAAAAGCCTTTGGTGTGATGTCCGCATATTTCAAGCTAACCGTGTCTCACACGTTACAATGGACCAGGTACATGAGTCTGGTCAAAACAACGTTAAAATGTACACACAAGTCAATAATTGTAGATATTCTTCGACAATTGACATACATGAATATATAAATTTACGTGCTACGTACCATGCTCTATAAAAGACTCATCAATTACTTCACTTTTCTCTATCTCATAATCATAATAATTAACACATACAAACTAGTTAATAAGGAAGTGCATGCATGAAGACTCCACAAGTAATTATGTCTATTTTACTTCTCATCTTCGTTACATCTCTAGCTGGAGTTGCTCAATCTAGACCCGTACCAGGTAATTTTTATTAGATTGTTTCATACATTTAACATATACTATATATGTAATTACATCAAGTTTTTTTTAGTATAAACAATTCCGTATAGTAATATTCATTCACTATATCTAACTATTGTTAATTCGAATTCGAGACATTGGAGTGTCTAAGTTTCCTACAAAGTTTTGATTTAATTGTATCTTTCGAGTCTTGAATTAAACGAGAACAATTATGTGCTAATTGAACCATATGTCTGATAGATTTATGAGCATACGTACATAAAACTAATTTTATTTTGTGTATGACAACGATCAATTACCAAATATTTGGACATAAAGTTGAACCAAACATTTTCGGTGGCCTTCTAAACATCAAGTTGATCATGAATATGATATTTGACAAGATTGAAAAGGTTGAGGACTCAAATCTAGACCTAGCAGCTGCTATGACAATATTTGATTCATCATTTTTAAATCCAAATCCACCTTCAGCCATTGATATACAATAAGCTGGGAATATCGGAAGCAATGGCATGGCGATCTACTACACTTTGAAAACTCATCTTCACTATTTTATTTTTTCAGTTTTATATTTATATGCATGCTTTTCTGTGTTTTCTTACTTGTTTACCATTGTTGCTCTTCTGATGTAATACCATTTTGATATATGGATAATGATTTTAACAATAATTATTTTGTTCACTTTTCAAAAATGAGGTTGAAATACTAGTCTTGAGGTTCTCAACTTTAAGAAGGTCACAAACTTAATTTTAAGTTATAATTAAGTGAATAATTGTTGGTTACTCAAGATGTTTTCAAGAATACATAATAATTAATTATGAGAAAATTTTTGCTCCTCTTTCACATCTTTCATCTGTTAGATTCTCAATTTTTGTTGTCTTAGTGCATTAGTAACCATTCTATCAAATGGATGAGAAAAACGTAATTTTACATGAATTCTTCAAGAATAAGTTTATATACGACTGGCGATTGCCTCATAGGTTTAATCATCCTTCTCATCACAAGACTATCAATTTGGACTTCTTTTAAGATGTTATGGCCAAACACTTTTTGCATTGAAATTTGGAAGCGAAATCATTCTCATCTTTTATATGTCTATGCCATGATAAGTACTTTAGGTTACCATGTAGCAAGAGTTTATTTTATCTTAAAAAATTCTTCAACAACAAATGATTTAAACTTAACCTATGATTCACTTTTTTCACGTATCATTATAGAGGTACAATGGTTTTGAGTAATTAATTTGTATCACTTCATTGATATTTATAAACTGTACGTATATATACATAAGTGTGTAACATCACCATAAAGATAAGAGATTACCAAACTATTTAAAATGCAAATGAACTTAGTTTGAAATGCATAACAACATCTATAATACAGGAGAATATAAACACTTGGACTTGTTCATGATTTAGTCCCTGATAATCACAAGCTCTACAACCACTTGTTGCAATGCACAAATTGCATGGTTCTAGCTGAGAGTTTTTGTGCCACAAACCTCATGGTTGGTCGTGCCTCTGGACTGCCATTTGTGCACTCTAAAGCTGTAGTCACAACCATCAACACATCCTCCGCTAATTGGCTGGTCGGAGGCGACAACCTCCGGTCAAGTATCACATCATGATTCACAAACATTTTCTTGTCATCAACGCTTGACATTGACAACATTGGCTTAGCTGCTGATGACAATACTAGCTCCCCTGGATGCCTTCCCATCATCACTTCCAACGCCACCACTCCAAAGCTATAAATGTCGCATTTCTCGCTGATTCGGACATTGAACGCGAGCTCTGCACATGATCAAGATGTAATTAAGATAATTTGTTAGTTACAGCTTTACGAAAGCATAAAATGGTTGTTTAAAATTCACCTGGAGCCATGTAGCCATAAGAACCAGCAACTGGAGAGGCACAAATGGTTGAATTATCAGCAAGACTCAACAACCTTCTTGCTGAGCCAAAATCTGAGACCTTAGCTAGGCTTGAAAGAAATCTGACTCCAACAATATGTTGTTCAAGGTCGACACATCACAATGAACAATTGGTGGAGAGCAATCATGGTGCAAGTAGGCAATTGCTTGAGCCACTTCTTGAACAATCTTAAGCCTTGTAACCCAATCAAGAACCTCCGAGCTACTTTCTTTATCATCATCACCATATAGTACTTTTCTCAAGCTACCTCTCTCCACAAACTTATGGACCAAATACAAGCACCTCCTCGTGGAGCAAGATCCGTGAAACTTAACAATGATCTTGTGCTGGATTGTCCTCAAAATTCCAATCTCATTCTCAATAATTTCTTGGAACCTTGCAGCCAACACGACATCACTGATTGTGTCTAGCACTTCATGAAGTCTTTTGACAGCGAAAGTTTTTCCGGATGGCAATGCTGCTTTGTAAACTTTTCCGGATCCTCCTTTGTCAATGCAGTGCTTCTCATCAAACTCCGCTGTTGCCTTCACAATGTCCTCAAATTTTGGCTTCTTCTCGTCTCTTTCACCTATCACTGAGTCATAAACATCAATGTAGTACTTATTGACATCTTCTTGACTGCAAACTTCAAGAGTTTTCTTGCAGATTAGTACAAGATATATATGCAATGGAGGGTGCAAGAATCAGCACTAAAACAGCAACTATGACACCGATGATGACTCGTTTGTCATACTTATTGGTGGATTTGTAGTTCCTACAAGGACTCAATCCTTGTCCATTTCCACACAAACCCGAGTTTCCTGCGAAAGCTTCAAGGGATGCATTTTTGAAGACAGTTGCACTTGGGATTGGACCGGTCAATTCATTGTACGAAAAATCAATGGAATTTAGACTAATCATGAGGGAAAGAGACGAGGGGATTCCCCCAGAGAGATTGTTACGCGAAACGTTGAGACTCTCCAACATTTTCGGCTTTTCCAAGTCTGAAGGAATGCTTCCTGAGAATGAGTTGGAGCTGAGGTCCAGCAAGTACCTCAATGAGGTCAATTTTCCAAGCTCCAGGGGTATATGTCCCGAAAACTCGTTGTTACTCAGGCTCAAGCTCGTTAAATCTGCTAACTCATCAATCTCCAAGGGAACGTTCCCCGTCAAATTGTTATCGGATAAATCAAGTGATTGGAGTTCACCAAGATTGCCTATGCTCCGAGGGCCGGATTGGTCCTGTCAAGTGGTTCTTGGTCAAATGAAGGTACAAAGGGCGACGTAGATTTCCCATCTGAGTAGGGATCTTTCCTGTCAATCGATTTGAGTCCAGGTGGAGATTCCTCAACATGGTCATATCTCCAATCTCAGGAACTATTTCCCCCGAAATTCGGTTTCTTGACATGTCTAGTGTTTAAAGATTCTTGCATTGCCCCCACAGAGGTGAGAGTTTACCCACAAAATGATTGTCTGAGATATCAACAAGAACAAGATTTGGATGAACCCCAAAAGCATTGGTTACGTCACCATTGAATTGGTTCTCATTAAGGCGGACGCGAACAAGTCTTGAACAATTCCTCAAGCAGTTGGGCAAGGACCCCAAAAAGAAGTTGTTCATAGCCGAAAAGAACTCCAATGCGAAGCCATGGCACAGATCAGGAGGGAGCTCACCTGATAAACTGTTGTTTGTCAACATAACAAGGGACAAAAATGGATTGTTCTTCCCAAAATCTCTCGGAAGGCTCCCGGAGAAATGATTGTGGGACACAACAAAATGATTCAAGTTGTATAGTCCTGAGATTGTCTCTGTCAGTTTTCCAAAGAGATTGTTGAATCCCATATCTAGTTGCTCCAATGCTGTCAAGTTTCCAATCTCTGATGGAACTGTGCCTGTGAATTGGTTACTTAGAAGAAACAAGAGTTTTAGATTTTTCGGATTCCCAATTGTTGGAGGAATAGGTCCTGAGAGTTGGTTTCTTGAAAGAGACAATTCAACCAAGTTTGTCAAGTTCCCAATCTCAAATGGGATTGAACCAGAGGAGCTTTGTCAATAGCCCAATTTCATGAGGAATTGTGGAGTTCATTGCATTGGCTGCTAGACTAATGTAGAGGAGGTTCTTGAGTTGGCCTATAGAAGAAGGGATTTCCCCTTGGAAAGAGTTGTTGTACAATTCAAGAACTTCAAGATTTGGAAAGAAACCAATAGTGTTGGGTATTGGGCCTTCAAACAAGTTGTAGGATAGGTTGAGCTCTTTGAGCTTTGAGAGGTTTGAAATGTTCCTTGACAATGACCCTTGAAATGAATTGTTTGTGAGATAGAGGTATTTAAGGTTGCCTAGATTGGTAAAGACGGGTTCGGGCACAAGCCCACTAAACGCATTGTCGTTCAAGTTGAGGTAACTCAAGTTCGAACACTCGGTTTTGAAATTGGGAAATTCAAAAACTACTTAGTTGCCTGAAAAGTCGAGTTGTGTCAACGCATTCATGCCATGAAACCAAGACCAATCAGCTGGGGATTCTAATTTGTTGTTGCAAATGCTCAAGTATTGTACCTAAAAATATATACACAAGAACAAACAACTACAATCACAAGAAAATGCGATAGAAATGTTGGAAAGCTACAATGTACAAATGAGTGCACTAACATTTTGATAAAGTGAGCATAGAAAATTTTAAATTATTATTGAACACAAAATCTCTTAATTAGTTAGAGGGTAAATTACATGTAGTTGCTATCAACTATTAACTTAATACATCTAGCTTTTATAAACTATTGGTCATGACATCTAGCCCCTATAAACTTTACATTTAACAGTTTCGTTAGTTTTACCGTTAATTTGAGTTGAAAAGACTATTATACCCCCAATAAGAAAGTGTTTAGTAGCCAAACAAGCCTTTGATTAATTTAAAAAAATAAATAAAATAAACCTAAAAACCCTAATTTCTCTCTCTCTCTCTCTCTCTCTCTCTCTCTCTCTCTCTCTCTCTCCCTCAAATACTCTCTCTCAGACCGATTACTCTCTCTCTCACCTCTCCTTCTCACTGATCTCTCTCCTACCCATCTGTCTCTCTCAAATTCCAGCAACGGCGAGCTCCATCTCCGGCGAGCTCCATCTTCCCTGAGCAACGGAGATCCGACGACGACTGCAAATCCGGTGACGATTGCACAGCTCGGCGAGGCTAAGGCGAGCTCCATCTTCGGCGAGGCTTCGGTGGCTCATCTCTTCCTCGAGCAACGGCGATGGCTGCAGATTCGGCGACGGTGGAGCTCGGTTGGTCTATCTCTCGCGACGACGATGGAGCTCATTTGGTCTCGGCATCCATAGAGGTAGCGGCGATGGCGGCGGATCTGGCCGTGAACGGCTCCGGCGATGGTCTCCTCCACCAGATTTTTTTTTTCAATTATAGTTTTTGGTTCAAGAGTGTTTGGCTCAAATTGTTGTTTTTTTTGTTCAAATGTGTGTTTTTGGTTCTTGAGTTTGAGGTGCAGTAATCAAATGAGATGTTGTAGTTTTGTTAAAATTTAACTAATCCATGGATTGAAAATTTATTTAGTTGTGATTAATACGCAAAAAAAAAAAAAAAAAAAAAAAAACTCAGATTCCGGTAACAAAATCCAGATTTTGGCAACATTTGAATTTTCGACACCGAAAACTTTATCTGGTTTTTGGAATCTTCAAATAATGAAGACCAATAATGACAAGGGCAAATTGGTATTTCAAAAATAATTTGAGGCATGTGTCAAACATGTGATGAGAGATAGTGTGTTTTAGTTAGATTTAACTAACTAAAACGTTTAAATGTAAAGTTTATAGGAATGTCATGAGCTATAGTTTAGAAGGGATAAATGTATTAAGTCAATAGTTGATAGCGGCTACGTGTAATATACCCTTAGTAAGAGGATTGCATCTCTACTACCGTATCGAAGAATTTTTTATATGATTATTAGATTTCACTAATATATGGGGTTTGAGAAGTTGATATGGGCACAACTGCCTACTATGGTCATCCCTAAACTCCGCTGGTGACCATATATCACTATAAGAAATTTCTTTTTTTGCGACAACTAATTCATTCGCTCAAATCTTTATCCAGTCGTGGAACGTTAATAATTGGTTGTGACTGTCTTGTCATGAAAAATCTCATGTGCACAATTGATTTTTAGGCCCAAGGCAAAATAAAAATTTGGGCCTAAAGTTATTTTTTCTAAGTTATATATATGAATTTTAGGTATGTTTTTGATAATTAGATGAAAATAAAAATATTTTAGTATTATATTAAAGGCCCAAATATTGTCTACTATTATATTTGGGAACAAATAATACACCAACAAATAAGTTATCAATATTCTCAAATCACGGTTCATAAAATTTGTATTTAAGTTAAGTCATTTACTGAAAATTTATAATATATATATAATTCATCTAAAAATACACATAATTTATCATGAACCTACTTTTGAGTGAATATCAAATACGGAACTAAAATTCGACAAAACAATCATTGTACACTCTAATAGAAATCCTAAATACTATTCCCTTTTATGCTAAATATTTTTTCTTCTTCTTCACATTATTATTTATATATGATAGAAGATTATGAGAATATTTTTCATAATAAAACTCAAGTAGTTAAATTTTGACTTAAAATACTTTTACGTAACTAGTTTGTTGATTATAAGAAAAACAACAATGTAAAATTAGAACTTCCATTCATTTTATTTATTAAATATTAACTTTTTAACTTCTAAGCAATAAAATATATAGCTCATTTGGTAATGAATGAATGGTTTCAACTTAAATAGAGGTCTTCGTTCAAAACTTACAAAATTCAATATTTTCTTATTCTCTCTAAAACTTACAAAATTCAAAATTCAACTTAATTAGGCACTCTAGTGCATGGACCCTGGCGGTCGCACTTATAGCTTTGTGCGGTAAAAAAGTTGTCACCAAAAACAAAACCAATTTTTTTTTCGGAATTATGAGTACCTTTTTTAGATTACCAAGTTGGTAGGGGATGATATCACAGAGGCTGTTGTTGGAAAGATCAAGGTGTTGCAGCTCTGTCAACTGTCCTATCTCCATTAGTATGTTGTGTTGGAACAAGTTGTTGCTCAAGTCCAAGAAAGTGAGCTTGGAGAGGTCACTAATGGAGGTCGGTATGGAGCCCATGAAGATTGTTGTTGCTGATGCTGAAACCAGTGAGGCCAGAAAATGATGTGAAGTTGAATTGGGTCAGTGTCCCAGAAATGTTTGCAGATGAGAGGTCTATCCCGGAGACTTTTCCGGCGGCGGCGCCGCCATCGCAAGAAATGGAAGTCCAGTTGGTACAAAGGTTTTGTTGGTTGGTGATGGACCATGAACTCAAGAATTGAGGTGGTACAAATATTAAGCCGCTCTTCCATTGGAGAAGAGCTTCAACTTGTGTAAGTGTTGTTGCTGATATAGTTTTAAGAGAAAGTGATGAAGAAAGCATTTGCAATATGAAGGTACGGAGGAGAGGAAGAGGATCAGGCTGTTTATGCATAGTTCTTATCATGTGTGATCTTGGGTTGCACAATTTATTTTCTTCTCTCCCAAACACACATATATATATACATACATGTGTATATTATAACCAAATAAAGTCATATTATTTTTTCTTTGGGAGCAAGTCAATTCAATCAAAAGCATGACGTTTCAACCAAATTTCACTCATATAATTCCATATAAATTTGTAAGAGCAGAACTACTTGCTGCTAGATTTATAACTTTTAATGAAGCGTTATAGTCTTATTGGTGACTTTACCGATCCAACAGTATCATGCCACTACGTTAAATATATATAGACACACACGCATACGTCCCAATGAAAATGAAAATAAAATATGAGTCAAATTATTTTGGCTTACATTAAGTTAAACCAATAAAAAAGTGATCTACGTTCAAATTTCACACGTATCCAATGAAATATAAATCAAACGCAGTGTTTCATTCCTGGAGGTTGGAAGTCGACGTGACAGGCTCACGTGGACCACCTTGCTTATGTGTGTTGATGACGTCTACAAAAAAGATGATATTGCATATTGTGATATGTTGTAGTTAATCGAGTGAGTTAAATTTAGAAAATATTGATAAAGAGGAAAATAATTGGCACAACCCTAATAAAAGATTGAATCCAACAAGATTTTTGTACATAGGAGCTTTTTTAGAATAATAATACTAGTATTATTGTTGATGAATCAAAGCAAGTTACAGCCAAGACTAATTGAAACCTTACAGGCCAGACATAAACCTAGAATCCCGGATAAACCTGACCCACAACATCGCTGATCAACAAAAGCTCGAGATAAACTCTAAGCACCCAGGATAGAACCAGCTGTAAAAAAAACCACGTAACCCCTGCAATAACGACATCTTGGATCCTAACGCGAGACCCGAAACAGCTATTACATACACAAACAACCAAAAACACCACCTAACCTGAAACCAAAAGAAGACCCAAGGGAAAACAAAACATCCTCCAACACGGGAAGACATTCCGAAACTTTCACAGGGAGGACAAACCATGATAAACTAAAAAGAAAAATACATAAAAAGAACTAAAGACGGATCAAAGTGAAATACTGTGAGGCTGCGGTAAGCTCTAGCGTCGGCGAGCTGCTTCCGGTAATGGAGTAGCAACGTGCGGATGTGGAGGGAGGTTTGGAAAGACCATATCTGTTCCGTAGACGGTGAGTGGCTTAGCTCCAGCTTCGACTGGCTTTCCGGCAGAAGGATAGACAGTGGGGAGCATTAGAGGCGAAGCTGAGAGGTTGGGTGGAAGGATGGACAAACTAAGCCTCCAGAGGCAGCTAACTCTAAAACCCTTTTCTGAACCCTTGCAGAGCGTTTTTCTCTGTAAAAAAAATAAATTAATAAATTAATTAAAAAAATACATAGGAGCTTAAACCATTTAATCCTAATATTATTCATGTAGCATACCTCTGGCCAATTCAATCAAACATTTCTTTATAATTAAAAACCATTTAAAAATCATTTCTTTATAAACCATTGGTTTTTTTTTTCCAACAATATATTGTTTGTATATGTGTGTTGAAGACTAATATGCAAAATATATAATTAAGCAATGACCTGAAAAATATATTCATTTGTTAGAAATGAACATCGGTACGAATCCAAACTTTATGTTGGAAAACATATTCATTTTCTATGATGCATATATTAATACAATGATTTTAGAATGTATACACTTACAATAACGATAAAATATATCATGAAGATTATTTTTGTTGTGTAAATTGACATATGTGTGGAAAAGTTGTGATGATTATTGTTTGTGAATAGTTTCTTAATTTATAACCTATTACATATGGGTTTTTTTTATTAAAATAATTATCATGACTATATTTTATTGATTAGGTGATTTTCATGACTCCTACCAAGAATATTAAATTCCCCTCCAAGGCTCCAATGCGCCAAATCTTGGTAGTTAAAATTAAAATGGAACATTTTTTCTTAAATAAAATTTTGATTTTTTCTATATGTTGTTTTGAGAGTCGGCTAAATTTTTTGTACGATTACAACTGTTTTTGTAGACAGGAAATTGTAATTCACTTGCTAAGATAGTGAGTATTTTTTTAACAGTAAGTACTTAAGGTGTTGTTAGGATTTGCATATCGATGGTGACGGTGTATTTTTTAATTGGTGTGTGCGCAGGGTAGTAATAGACGGTTGCAAGCTAGAAAGAAGAAAATTGATTGAAAGGCGGTGGCTCGATCAGAGCCTTCAGAACTTCGGGTTTGTTGTCGGATCATATTTCATATCCAATATTGGCAAGGGATAGTTGGTAGAGCCCACCGGTCGCGTTAATCTTAAATGTCTTCAACTTGATTATTATGGTTGATAGAGAGGATTCTAGTGTAGTTGATTAAATTATATAAGATATTTTAACCATTGTGTCTCAATTTGTTAATTAGTGTCGATTTTTTTTCTATGAGTGAATCTACGAACTGAGTGGCCCACATATTCGTTATGTTTTCATTTTTTTTGTCATGCTTATCTAGTTGAATTAGTCTTCCAACTTCATTTTGTTTTTGTTATCGTCTCGTTTAATTTGACAACTAGACATAATGAACTATTATTCTCATTGTCTTGTTATGTATGTTGTTTGGTGCCACTTCTTTTCCTCCAATCCTATATCTTCCAAAGTTTGAAGTCATCAGCATCAACTTCAAGTCTCAATTACTATAAATTGGTATTGGTTCAGGACCTTAAGGTGGACCAGGCTACTATTTCTATTATTGTTGACTTAGGTAAGTCATATTTTATTTGAGAATAATTACAAGGGATAGTCCTTATTTTTCAATTAAAATTTAAAAATATACCATTACTCTATTTCATTTTGAATACTAAACTATGTTACAATTTCTTTTATTGCAAAACAATAATTATGAAAGTAATAAGTGATAATACAATAAATTTCATATACTCCATTTGGTTAATATGGACACGACATATGTACTCGAAGCTTTACAGACTCGTCCGCAGTTTCAACTTTCAATATAAAAAGCAGGATTTTAGTAGTTTATATCGGGCCTAAATAAAAAATGAGTACACTAAAAGTCTTTGAGAGGAGTCGATCATATCGAGAGAATCAATTCAAGAAAAATAACAGTATAAGTAGGAGTTGAATGGGACTCTAAAGAGACTTGAAAATACTTCATATACTAAAAGATACACATTTAGCTCTTGTTAGCATTGATTTCTGAGTGAACTAAAATGGATTGGACTTCACAAATAACATAAATAGAGCAACCCAAATAGAGCTCTTTACTTCAGCAACTCTTGTTAGCATTGATTTCTGAGTTTGGGCTTGAGCTTGAGCTTGGGCTGAAAAAGTAGACCATTGTTTGTGTGTGAACAAAATCACTTGGAACTTACCACAAGCCTTTAGTTCATAGGAATATGGAATCCAACCCAACCCAACCCAACATAAAACCTTAAAAGAATCTAAAACATTGCTGTGTTTTCAAGCTAAATTAACCTAAGTTAATCAACAAATTTTCCTACCACTGAGGATAACTTCACATCAATTGCAACTCACATCATTCTCGAATAGATAAAGTCGACACATACACAACACATAACACAATTACAAAGCATGTTATGTTAGCCTTTTGCATTTGGATACTATTGTGTTGTGTTTATACAACACACATTTGACATCTAACTCAGTGCAGACACGACACGCTAACATGAATTATCACTCATATTAATTTGATTATCAAGCAATTAAACTTGGTCTCTAAGGCACCAATTTAGGGGTGTTCACGTCCGGGTCCCCGGCCCGGAGGGCCGGATTTTTTTTGACCCGCTCATAACGGGGTACATAATTTATACCGCTCGCCGTCCCGTTCATACGGGTTATGAACGGGTTTTAAGTGAACGGTGAGCGGGTGGGTTGAGCGGGTTGACCCGCTCAGATATTGGGCTTCCAAATGTTGTTGGGCCCTAATATTTTATTGGGCCTTTTAATTAATTTAGCTCTTATTATAATTTTTAAACCTGACAGACAAAGATATATACTGTAAA
>JAYMTA010004394.1:0-12698 GCA_036897625.1 Pelargonium cotyledonis | reverse complement strand
AATTTGTAATAGGTTTCAATTTTCATTCTTGGGTGGCAGGACCTATCTCGTGTCTGAGTTAAGTCTTGTGCACTTTCCTTGTACTTTTATTTTCGCTTACAGGTTAGTAATAAAAGTTAACGCGTGCTTATAAAAAAAACAATTGTTTGGGGGAAGAAAAATAATGCATATTAATAGGGGAAGGTGGTGTGGGCTGGGCGTTTAAGTGGTTTGGTGAAACCATAATCACTGTTCAAAATGTATAACTTTTTAAATATTTGAGCTTTTAAAATATATCTCAATATATTTAAATCAAAATGTATAATGACAAAAAAAACTCGTAAAAGCTGGCCCACATGGCAGACAAAAGCATTAAAGTGTAGCCTTCATTAAAAGGGGTGCCATACCTAAAATTCTTGAAATCCACCAAATATAGTTTTATAATTTTTTTTTTCTTTTTCTCAGTCAATTTTTTTGGAGAACAAAAAATGAAAATGATTTCCAATTTTCCATTACACATTCGGATTCCAAAGGCTCCACAAACGTGAATTGAATAATCCCAACACGTCCGGCAGTACCTTCCTTGCCAAACCCTTGCGGCTACTCGCCGGCGCCGAACGCTTTACAACGTCCATTACCAGCTTTATCTCTGCATCTTCCGCCGCAGAAACAACCTCCGGCAGCTCCCCGATCACATCGTTCGACTCTTCTTCGACCTTTGTGGCATCATCTTCATAGCTCTCCGAAGAACCTGGTGGCGGAGACGGCGACAAATCACTAACCGGGAAGCTCTCCGCGACCTCCGGTGAACATACTCCCGGCACCGGAGGCTCAGGCGGAGCTAGAGCAGAAACTGGAACATCCGCGGGCATTTCGTTCGGCACCACGCGACGGCTCAGCTTGTCTCTCCGCTTGCCTCTGGCGGTCTTCTTGGACTGCTCGCCGTTGGCGAGGTGGTCCTCGAAGGCTTCGATGGCTTGGTTGATGAGCTCGCGGTTCGGCGACGAGTCCCACCTGAACCAGTAGCTAGTGTAGCAGTCGAAGCACTCGCAGTCGAACATAGGCGGTTTGTGGGCCTGCGCCGCCGCCGCTGCCGTGCCGGTAGGTGGCTTCTTCGCCGACTTCTTCTTGGAGTCTGGGCTCTGGCTTGTGGAGAAACCGCTGGTGGTGGTCTTCAAGGACCTGGTGATGAGGTAAGCGAGGACCTCGCGGTCCTCCAGAGAGAGGAGCGAAGCCAGGGCCAGAATCGCCGCCGGAAGCAGCTTCAGAACGGACAGAGCTTCCGTCTCCGGCGAGCACGCCGACGACGGGGAAGGGTACACTTTTCCTTTGTTTTTCAGCTTCATTTTGAGAACAAAAAAGGTGGGTTTTGGAGTGGAGGATGAGAGGAAAAAAGGGTTGGTAATGGTTTTTGTTGTGGTTTTGATAAATGAGCAGTGACTGTGTAGAGAGAGAGAGAGAGAGAGAGAGGTGTGGTGGGTGTAGGGTTTTAAATTTATTTAATTGTTTATTTTGAATGAAAATATTTATTTACTTGATAAACAAGAAAGTAAGAGAGAGGTGTGCGACTGGTAGGAGAGGTCACCATCCTTTAAATTTTCCGAGATTTAGCCCCCACGCTCTTCCTTGGTGCGTATCTCCCACCTGTCGACAAGATCATGGTCAGTGCCAATACATGTAATAGTATACAACATTAGAGTCTATGTGTTCACGTTTAACATGTCCACTTAAGAGTATTATTTTACAATAATCATATTAACGTTTAAGTTTTGTCGTGTCAATTGAGGCTACACTTAACATGACTCATTCAGTTGTCATGTTCGTGTTTAACCGTTCAACGCGATTATTAAACTTTGTGTTGCACATAGTCTATTTGTAAGAAAACACTGGCGGAATACACACGCAATTTGTCAACTATAATTACAGTTATGGTTACGAGTGACTTTTTATGTTCGTGTATTGTTAGTATTATTTTAAATGAGCATGGCAAAAACAAACTTGGTCATTAAATGTGTTAAGTTACTCCAAATGAACCCAATTAATTTACTAACGTCGAACTTACTTTACGCGGCATAAGCAAATTGTGAGCCCTAATCATATGTGTCAATGAAATGCATAAAAATAGTCATTTTAGTCTCTTTGTTTGAGAGAACTAACCATTTTAGTCTTAACTATCATCTTATTGAGAGAGTTAAATTGAAGATGACACTACTTGATAATTCTTGCTTTCATTAATAAATGTGAGGTGTTATTTAATATACTTGAATAAAGGTGAAATTTATAAAACTATATCATAAATTATATTGGAATATTATTGATTAGGTTTGTTGGTATCATGAGATTAACTATACTAAAGAGTAAGATTAATTTATAATATACTACTATTATTTTAAACAAGTCATTCATAAATGTCAAAAAATCATATGGCTTGACTCGTGTGTTTCAAAAAGTCTACTGATAGAAGAAGAAAAAAGAAAAGGGGGGTTATAAAAGTTGGTGGGTTAGGTAAATGTAATGGGTTTACAAAAGCTATTATTATTAGCAATAATACACATCCACTTATTTTTGTATCTCTGCAACAGTTTGATTTTCATATTGGATTGAAATGTAAAAGTTGTTGGATTAATAACCCGATTCATTTATGACCCATTTAATTTATACACGAGATGGGTGAAAGCAATTTGATCCGAACATGGCTCGATTACATATCAAATTGATTTAATTGAGTTAACCGTACTTAAAATCCTCAAAGGGAAAAGGCCAAATTGATATAGAAGGCGCGTGACTGAACACGGTAATATAGGCGCGTGGGAATGGGTGTGAAGAAGCTTTTCTCCGATACCACAAATGGAACGACCGCGACTATGTAAATAGGCAGTGGACAGAGACAGAACACTGCAGCGACGTCGTGGCTCGTGATTTCTGGATATTTGTGGGGGTGTAATGGTCATTTCACATGCTTCGCGTGGATAAGGACAACCGACCAAGACCACTGTGAACGGTTCCAAATTTTGAGGTAAACAAAAATGTATTTGGCTGTGCAGTTCGACGACAATTTGGTAGCGTTTTCATTTTTTAATCCTGAAAATATTAGTTTTTTCGTAGCACGAGACGGGCTTAAAGATATTTAAATTTAGCATAATCGGGTTTGTATGGTTTAACTCAATTTGTTATATATTAGGTTGTACTCGAGTTGAATTCGTTTATTGACTCACTCGTTTAAGAAAATAATTTTAACTTTCAAACATATTGCAAAACGAGTTAAATATATTGAGTGATGTCCGATCAATTTTAGCCTATGTATTTAAACGTTAAGTTGTGTAATTTTTAATCTAAGCTTTTGAACGTGTTAGTTGTTTTATATCATATTAGCTCATTTTATAAATACATCGAGTATAAATTGAGATGTTTAATGTAATATTAAACTTTTGTTAATACGTGTTGTCAACCTTAGTTGTGATCGGTAAATGGTAAACATGGTAGTAAAAGAAGGGCCAAAATGTATCTATGTGGAGTACTATTTGGCCGCCTTATAATTAATTGATTTCCCATAATACAAGTCGACTTTTATATGTAAAATGTGTAAATATGCAATTTATCAAAAGTTATCTAATTTATAACTCAATTGAATATGGGAAGAAAATGTTGCTTTCTATTAGTAAACACTAATATATCCGTATTTGTTTTTGTTTCATAATTAGTGTGCGGTTCTTCAAATGAAGAAATGACCTCGTAAATAAAAAGAACACGGAAAACCGCATATGTAAATAAAAGCAATTTTTGAACCAGACATCTATATTCCATCACATGAACCATTTCTTGCAACCGAAAAGAAGAAGCATCCAACATATGTGCTCAACGTTTAAGAAAAAGAAAAAGAAAAACATGTCCTAACAAAGGCAAGAAGAAAGCCACAAAATGTGGTTAAAGTAAAGCTAAAAATTTACTGACAGAGTCGATTTAGTAACACACATACATGTAATCAATCTGATTTCTTATCTGTTGTTGATTTTGCTTCGTTGTTCGAAGCTAAATACTTGTCTTCCGCCATTTTCTTATGAGTTTCATTTCTTTCGTTGAAGTACCTCTCGAATGCCCGAGGAAGGAATCGAGGAATCAAGAAGCAAAACAGATTTACCGAGAAGTAAAGTAGATTAGCAGCCGAAAGTGTCCTCCCGAACCAACACCACGCAACATCCTAATCGATGGCACAAAAATGAAACAATGAGCAAAACTTGATAAGTTCGAGAAATTAATTGTCTAAAATAACCCAAAATTATAACATTTAAACAAAACTAGGAATCAAACTTGTGAAAACATGGAAAAATGGTCAGCATATATGCCTTGAATTCCACATTTACAACAAAACAAATGAGCAAAATAATCTTAACAACGAGCAAAACATATCGCCTTTATTAATCACACACGAACAACAAAACAATGAGCAGAATAGTCCAAACAATATTGCGCAAAATGACTCGTTAGAACTTGAGAAAATTATGAGCAATATTTTCTTACATACTACATATACAACAAAACAGTGAGCAAAATAGTCCAAACAGTGAGCAAAACATGTTAAAACTCGAAACATGATTGGTAAAATTACCTTAAACTCCGCATTTGCAGGCATTGTCTTGTTAATCCAAACATCTTGCATCCAATCAAGAGTAACAAAAATCCTCCGCACCGTATAGAGGAGGGGCACTAGTGCTCTCACCGGAGGAGAAAACAAGGACAAGCCGCTGATCAAGTTCTCAGTAAGTATTTGAAACGAAAGCAAGAACAAATGAGGTGTAGCGGACCGGACAGCATGATCATCCCCTCTAGCGAACCCTCCTAACACATAGGCTAGTGGCAAGAAAAGCCCAATAGTAGTTCCCACAACTACATAAAACCTAAAAAACGCACTTCCTTGGAATATTTCGGGCGAGTTAGTGGCAACATTACCAAGGGACGGGAAAGCGAAGCGAGACAATGCTATGAGATAGAGCGAAGTGAAGGCGGGGAAGGCTAGATCAAGGAGGGGCACGAGACCACTGGCCGAGAAAACCATAATGAAGGCTACGAGTTGTAGTTCAATTACACGTAGTGACCCCATTACTCCACCCACAACTGATTGTTGCTTGCGTTGGGGGTGGAGCTTGTGTGGAGGATTTTGATCAGGATTTAGGGTTTGGTCAGGCTCACTTCGAGGAGCCACGGTTAAAGACACGCCTGACATGTTCAAACGATCTTTTGAGGATGAATATATATGATATTCCTGGTCTAATTGTTTGCTGAAAAGCAAAAAAAAATGTAGATCTTTAGGTTTATGAACAAATTTGCTTATTTATATATTGACAACAAATTAGAACTTAAAAGCACTAAAATGCATATATGATCGACCAAAACAATTCTAAGTTTTGAATGTATATCAATAAATAACTAACTATTTGGTTTAATATTTGGCGGACAGAACCTATAAGCTTGAATATTTGTGGACTAATATCACTTATGTATACGCATCCAATCAGTTTGTAAGCATAAATACTCCACGAATCACAAGTTCCTCAATTTTTACTTGTAAATACAAAAGTTATATTCGTGTTTTGAAACGACCTGTTAATTATGAGGCACGTCTATAAATTTAGGAAAAGTCTAATAACACAAACAATCGCACAAAATTACAACATATAAAAATGTTTCATATATTTATTATTACAAATTTAGTCTCAATTATCGAGTGAACGTAGTGAACTAATTCGAAACAAATCCGTATAATTGGACGACGAAATAAGAACAATCTTTAGCTAGTATTGATTTTTACCCAACTATTTGGATTTGAAAGAACCATAACTTGCACACACTTGATCACCAAAACATACAAAAACAAAAGATCGAATCACAAGATCTCTATTACATTTTTGTAACATATCATAAGATTCATCAAGAAAAAGAAGAAGAAGAAGAGACCTTACTTGTTAATTTGTGAATCTAATCTTCAAGTCATCGATCGAAAAAAGCTATTTCCTTCAAATGGGTTTTTGGTTTTGATTAAAACGAACCAGCCAGCTTCCATTTCTTGATGCTTACACTGCATGTCCAGTTCCTGCATGTCGGCACGTGTCTCCGACCGAACCCACGTGTCTTCAAAATGCTGCGACACGTGCCGTTTTGGGTCCAATCATGTTCTTATCCACTTGCGTGGTTACGAGGATAGGCGGTAATCCCCTACGAGACCAGTAATGTACAGTTCGATCAAATCGACGGTCGATATGTAATAGGCCCATCAGATCTTAAAACTGATGGATGCTATGATCCAGCCCAAAATATTTTGGATCACACTATTGTATTTATCCTACTTTTAGCACACGTGATCGGCGATCAAGATGTTGAATAAAGTCGTAATTCTAATAAAACTTTAGATGACATTTAAGATTGGATTGGAGGGTGATTAATGCATGTGCTTTTTTCTCATGTGTTGTTTTAGATGAATCCTCACCGTTCATTTTCTGACATTTAAGAGCAGGTAAATAGTCTGGTAGCTGGCCGGTTCGACCACGTAAACCGGCCTAGGTTTAAGCCGGATAATAAAAGTGGATTCTTCGTCTTATCATCACGCTCCAACAATTCTCAAATCTCTCTCTACGAAATGGCAAGCACCGATCCCGAGCGTAGAGAAGAGGAGGAATTTGTCGTCGGCGACGACGAGGACACCGGAGCTCAGGTCGCTCCCATCGTGAATCTCGAAAAAGTTGTTGTCTCCACCGGTGAAAAGATGAGGACTTCATCCTCGATCTGTAAGTCTCTCGATCATCTCTACCTAGGGTTTTCGATCCATGGTTTTATGATCTTTTTTTTTTTTTTGTGGTGGAAAATGTGTTAGGTATTGCTGAAATGAGGTACATTGGTGTATTTTGTGGTTTATTCTAGTTATTTTGAGAGAATCTCTGAATCTGGTTCTGTTTGACTGCCGGAAAAGAGGAAAATGAGACAATTTTGGTGATTTTGAGTGTTTAAACTATTGTTTAGCTGTGTTTCTTCATTTTTTTTCAGCAGCTGAACAGCTTACTCGGGTTTTTTGTGCTTGTAATTTGAATTTCTGACCCTTTTTTTGGGTAGGGATTGTAGTTGGTGATTGCAAGGTTTGGAATTTCGAACCTCTGAAATTGGCCTTGTAACTGTAAGATGACTGTTGTTGTTATAAATATAAAAATATGTATATATGTACCTTGCATGCATTTTTCTGTGTTGCATTTTTGGGTTGGATTCAAGTTTACATATTTTGCCTATGATTGCCTGGAACTGCACATTTACTCTTATGCCTTTTTTTTGTGTAGATATTTTTATTGTTGTTATTGCCTTGATAGAACGAGGGGGCAAAAATATAGAAATGAACTGGAGTGGACTAAATTATGTTTCGGCAAGTAGGTGTGTCATGTTGTCCACTATAGCAGAGTATTTGGATAAGAATTTTGTTCTAGAGTGGGAATAAGATCGTTGTTGCCTTGTTTTGAACTTTTTTTTGGTGAGCAGAGAAAAATTGATTTTTGTTGTTTTGGGTGTTTTGGAGGGAAGTGTGTTAGGGATTGCTGAACCAAGGTAATCTCTTAATCTGGTTCTGTTTGGTTGAAAGGGAGAGAGGAAAATGAGATAAAATTGGTGATTTTGAGTTTATGAACTGTTGCTAAGCTGTTTTTCAACATTTCCCGGTAACCAAATAGTCATATAGGGGTTTTTTTTTTTTTTTTTTTTTTTTTTTTTTTTTTGTGATTGTGCTTGTAACCTAAATTTCTGAGCTTTTGTTGGTGATTACAAGGTTTAAAATTTGGATGCCATCTGAAATTGGCTTTGTAATTGTAAGATGATTGTTATTTTCAAAGAGTTTTAAACTTGTTATGTACCTGACATGCTTTTTTCTAGGTTGTTTTCTCAGATTATATGTGGTTGGATGCATTGCATCGGATATGAATTTTTGGTTTGTGTTCATGTTTACATCTACTGCACATTGATTGCATGGAGCTGCACATTTATTCTTATGCCTTTTTCGGTAGAGATTTTGTTGTTGTTGTTGTTGTTGAGATTGATTGCCTTGCAAGAACGAGTGAGGAGGCAAAAATATAGAATCGAACTGGAATTGCCTGATTTAAGTTTTGGTGAGGAGGTGTATCATTTTGTGATACTATATATTTGCATTGTACTTTTATTCCCTCCTCGGGAAAATTCTTTAGTGAAAGTACCAATTGCTTATAAATATATATATATGTTTGCATAGTAGAGTTAGTAGGGCAAGCAAGTTCGCAAACCTGTCTTGGTTGTGTATATAATTGTACTTTACCATTATTTAGTGCAACTGGAAGCAAAACTGGCCTCTTAAGGACCCTCTTCAAGCTGTATGATATGCAACAGTAATGGTAGGAACTATTATTGTTGGGATTTTACGCGCTATGCTACGTACAAAGATTTTGAATGTGGATATGTTTATTAAGAGTTGTACTTGTCTTGTCCTTGGTTAGATGTGCGGTTATGTTTGGGTTTGGCTTGGTAGCTTAAGCCAGCTATTTGAAATACCTGCCTGCCGTTTGTTTTTATTAACTGTTGCCCTTGACTCCTTGTATTTGTGCGCTTAATTTTTAGCATGGTAATGAATGTTTGAGAGCTGGGGTTTTATTTATTTTTCCATGTTAGTTGTGTTACACCAAAAAATTGTGAATTAACTATGTACCTGTTTTGCTCTTTATTCCTCTTATCTTACAATTATGAATACGAAAAATGCAGGTTGCTTGCGTTTGAGGACGACTAGAAAATAATTCTGGTGACTGACAGATAATGGCACCAAATCCAAAAGCTGCTGCAGCCTTCCGTGCAATGGAGGATCTTGGGATTTGTAGAAATAAAGTGAAACCAGTCTTAAAGAGACTTTTGAAGTTGTATGATAGAAATTGGGAAATGATTGCTGAAGAAAATTACCGAGTTCTTGCAGATGCTATATTTGAAGATGATGAAAAGGTGCATTTTGTTACCTTTCATTTGTTGTAGTCTGATTTTCTGTTCTTGTCCATTTGGTTTCATATAGCTGAATCTCATGATTATTGATTTATTGTATTAGGCACCAGAGCCTAATAAGAAACCAAGGAGCAATGTATGTCACTCAATTCTCCTTCATGCATTGGTTATTTGTATTCTGGTATCTCATTGTACAGCTCAACTGCTGACATGCTTCTTGACCTACTTATTTGGCAGGAAGATCTGGAGGAAGAAGTTCAGGTGCATGAGGAGGCTGAGCGTCCCCTAAAACGATTGCGGAGGGGCCAAGAAGGGCAGGCTTCGTCTTCTGTGAGCAACCGCAGCCCTATGTTGGGTGGGCCATTGCTAAAAAGGCCCAAAGTCGATGCAGAGGAACTCCCTGGAGCTTTTCCCGCTCAACAATCTAAAGACATGATGGATTCACAGCAACCTACTGCTCAAAATACAAGGGACGGCGGTCAACTTGGAACCAGGCAGAACACTCAAAGTAGGCAAAAGCAACCGGTTTCGCCCAAGCCTTTGGCAATACAGGGAGGTCCTAGTCCAACTCAGCCACAAGTCTATGGCAGATCTATTTCTAAAAGAGCAACTCAGGCAGTGTTGCCCAATCGGAAGGCGCCTAATATTCAGGCATTGATCACGCCCAAAGATGAGCCATATACTGATGACATGCCAAATCTTGAGGTTCCTATTGCAGTCATTCATCCAGGTAAATATTTGGGAAACCTGAATTGCCCCAATTTTGTTAATAATCTGAAACAAGTAGAAACATAAGATTTTATTCAAATTATTACAAAATTACCTGTTTTGGATTTTTTAACCCCACTGAAAAAGAAAGTTGGAACGAGATCGATGTGTGACTTGGACTAAGGAATTCATTTTAAATCTCTGGTTGTAGTAACAAAGTGTCTTTCTTTCAAGTTCCAACCAGCACTTTATATAGGTTTAAAGGTCTATATACTGACCATATGCATGAAAGTATCCCTAACAAACATATATCCCAACTACCAAAAATGGAAAATAATTATCACCGTATGGTGATGTTTTAGTAAATAACACATTTAATATATAACTTTTTATAATATAATAATTGTTGTAATTTTCTGCTCTCAAAAGCTGGATTGAAGTTCAAAGACACCCAACTGAAGTTTAAGTATTAGCTTATATTTCCCCCTCCTGCAATTAAAGTATCAATATGCGAGAAACATCAGTTAATATTTATTCTGTCTTGGTTTATATACTATATTTTATTTATGCCAGTAATATTATACTTGCTTGACAGCTAGCAAAAGAGAAAATTAAGAAGAAAGGATTAAGTAGGGATAATTTGGCACCCATTGAAATAGGAGTATTTTGTTGGTTGTAAACTTATGAAATCCAAAACTTATTTGATGATTTTCTAAATTCACTTAGTTTTGTTGAATCTTTGCAGAAGAGACAAGCAGGGATAATTTTGTCCAGCATATTTCAGGATACTAGTTGGTACTATTATATCAATTATGTCATTTTATATGGTTGAATGTTAATATTTTATGCATACATGTGTTCTGAATCTGGAACCTTCACTAGGATTTAATCTCTAGATGTGTTAAGTCTTGAAATCAAAATAAGATAGCAATGTTGAGAAGTCTGAGAGCAATATCCGGTTTGACTACTAGTTTCTAATATGTGCTCTGTGTGTTCTATTTCCTTGTTATCCTCCCCTAGAGTTTGTCTGGTTAACTATGATCTATAGTTCCAGTAAGATCTCTATTAATATCCGGTTTCTGGTTTACATTAAAATCTATGTTTTCTCGAACAAATTATAAGGGGAAGCATTCTTTGCAACTCAACTTCAGTTAATTCATCCAGTAATGGAAGGACATGAGGAACAAACAACAATCAAATTAGTTTGTTTCCCTATGACCCATTCTGACTGTACTGCACACACATCTCTACCTGCTGATAAAAAAACATCACCAAAACTATTGAAGATTAGATCTTTTGCACTCAACGAAATGTAAAATAGAAGATGATTGCTGAACTTGTGAAACTAAGCAAGATACCTATAACTTGTATAAGTTTTATTTATGTATATTTTTTGTTCTTTTTCCAGGTTAAAACGTGTCACTTGCCAGCACTTCCTCGATATAGAGATCTTTATTCTGAACTAGGTCCAATTCATGCTAGATTGGCAGCGGAAGATTCAGCCGCGAAAAGGCATCCTTTAAACAGATGTAGCGACATACAGGTATCTTTATAATAATCAGTTTGTTTTTGCCAATGTCTTTATTAGGTCTAATTACTCGGAGACTCTCTACATTGGACTAACATACATTTGAATGAATTTTTATGATATGAATATAGTTGATAATTTTATAGGCATTTGAAGTTCGAACCAAAAACTGTTACCTTCTATATTAAATGACAAAAACTAGTGATGTGGACCAATTACAATCCAAAGTAACATTTTCTGAGTTTGGCAATTTTTGTGAAACTTGGATGAAACTGCATCCTATATCCCTGCTTGTTATTTACCCTCCTATGTTTAAAAGTATTATTTTATGTTTTTGTTACTAATTCAGTGACTCTCTCTCTCTCTCTCATTCGTACACTTGGAACTTGTGTCATAAAACCAATGACAAATAATTTACTACGTCTTGCTTGTGCTTGCCATATTGCCCATTTTCTGTGAATGAGCAAAATAAGGAAAATGGTGTAAGATTATTATTTTGTGGAGTATTTTATCACTTGCTCTGTAGCCTAACTGAGATTATTATTTTGTGGCAATCACTTGCAGAATATATTTCTCAAAGACAGCAACTGGGAGGCTTGTTGTTTTTCATTTCTCAGATGTTTAGTTTAGAAAACAAAGATGAAACTAGGAGCACTCATGAAAAAGAGCTGATGAAGAACATCTTGGTGGAACTTGAAAAGTTACTAGTGCATGCTAAAATACCTGTGAGTGAAGTAGAGATGAAATATCATCTTTCTTAATGTACAAGGTTACTGTGAGTCAATCAGAATGCAACATAATTCTCACCGTACCAAAATTTTGTACCAAAGCTGTGAGAAGTTTTTCTTCTTCATGTATCCTAGATTGGAATCACCATAAAGGTAGTTAAATGGTGGTTGGTTCCATCTGATGTTTGACGGATCACCCTAATGTTCTTAGGGAGATATTTGTAGTTTTATTTTTCCATCCATAATGAGAGTATTGAAGGTGCGCTTATTCTTTCTCAAATACAGTGGGGGAAAGAACTTCAATCTCAGGGATATATATTGTGTCATATGGTGTACTTGTAGATTCTGTCATAAGATTTTGAGTTAAAAATTCTACTAAGTTTTCAATTCTTAGACGCCTAATGTGTTGAATCCAGGTTAAACCAAACATCAATTGGTCATTTGAGATCTAATTAATTACTTAATTTACTTGGGTTAATAAATAAAAAAACCCAACACAATGAATGCGCTAGTTTCGACAGAAGTGAAATTGAGACAATCCAACTGGGTCAATGTAACAAATCCAGCTGAGACAATCCAACTCTCTCACATACAAACTCCTATAGAAATATTACATTGGGTCAATGTAACAAATCCAACTGGTTATTGTTGAGGGGATTGATGCTATTACTTTCTAATTTTCAGAATACATTATGTTGGTGGTCCATGTGAGATTTTCATATAAATTGACTGAGTATATTTTGATTATAAGTAATAGTTATATATTTTGA
>JAYMTA010004393.1:0-12700 GCA_036897625.1 Pelargonium cotyledonis | reverse complement strand
ACTAAGGTAGTTGGTTCTATGTCAGGTCTATTCGTTATCGAGTCTGTAATCTTCTATTGATCTTAATGAAATTGATGTTTTCTTCAAAGAAAAAAAAATCGGTCCATTCGGTTCGGTTCAGGTCTGGACCATTCAAAACTGGCCCAGTCTTCGGTCCTATAATTATACAACTTTCGGCCCGGTCCGGTCCGATTCAGTACTAGCCAATTTTTTTTTTATAAAAGTCAAATTGTTGGTACAATACAAAACTTACCAGAAGACCAATCAGATTGGAACACGTGTCCACTCCGTTTTAATGTCTCTCAGTCTCAACCCCAGTCTCGGTTCCGTGCGCGTGGGTTCATTCAAAATCCAAGCATCTCCCTCGCTCGCTCGCTCTTTCTCTCTGGTTTTTACTTCCCTGGCTATTTCTGCGACATCAGATTCGAAAGAAAAAAAAAAAAAAAAAACGAACTTGTTCTCTGTCTCTCTCTCTCGACCAAACCTTCTGTGTAACAGAACAAAATCTCCACATCCTGCATTGTTTTTTCGTTTGCTTCCATTCCAGAAAACACTTCCTTTACTTCCATTAGTGGCTCTGTTGTTCACTCCTTCACCAAACCCCATTTTCTCATAACATTTCAACATTTTTGTGCTGCTACTATGGTTTGTCTGTATATAATATACATGTATTATGATTGTATTGGCTCTGTGAATTTGGTTCTGCGAATTGATTTGTTGCTTAACTAATGACCTTACCTGTTGATGTTCTAGAAGACAATCTGTCAGAAATGCGGCGATGAGGGTGACCAGAAGAAACTTGTTTTCTGTATCAACTGTAAACTGGCTGCTGAGCATAGGTATGCACTTATGCTACTTGTTGCACTTTTCAAATTGGTCCATCAATTTCAATCATATGCTCTACACCTTGTTAACCTAACTCATAACTCTTCAAATCAATGCCTTGACACAAATTACTCTAATTGGATCCTCTTCAAATGCACTCATACTATGCAAATTGTACAGTTCGGGTGCAGTGGTAATATATTTTGGTTTGTTGATATCGGTTCTTGATTGTCCGGCTATGTATTGGCCTATTGGGCATGGTGTTGATCCCATCTTGCTAGCCTCAAATGTCCCCCTATATGTTTGATTAATTTCCCAGTAGAGAGATGATATGGAATTGATGGGTCAGTGTTTGTGAACCAACATGAGGTGTATTTTATAGTATGCAACTATACTTTTTAGGGGGAGTATATTCTAATTTGTTCTAGCATGCATATCGCTCATTATGAATTAGGCCATGGAGATGATTTCATCTGATTATTTGCCTCAAATGCCTAATATCCCTTTGATTAATTGCCCAACTCTAGAAGGGTACTCAGTATTGATTTGATAGGTAGGTGATTTTCAGCAACATGAGAATGTACTGATTGTTTGTAAATTTACTCTTCTGTGGAAGATTCTATTTGTTCTCATTTAATTGGTATGTATGTATGTGTACACACACACACACATAATATTTGGTAATTGTCTTGTTTTGAACTGTGTTGAGGTGCAGATTTCGTCTTACTTGAGTTGCATTATTTTGAACTGGTATTCGTTTTTTAATTGCCCGGATTATAATTTGAATCAAAGTTGGTTTGTGCTTTGACATAGATATTGTGTAAACAATATGCCTAAAGATAACCAAGAATTCCATTGGACATGTGATGAGTGTACTCTGGCAGAGGCCAAGCGGACGGCTGTTGTAACTTTGTCTAGAAAAAGTGAGAGAATAAGTTCAAAAAAAGAAGTGAAACAAGGTAGGATGGGGATCCACAAGAGAAAATGTAAGGTGACCCCCTTCAATTTGATGGAGGAACTAGCGGTTGAGGTCCAAGCATATTGCAGGTCACCTGAAGCTACTCAGTCAAAACATGATGTTCCTCTCATGGACAAAGAGATCAATGTTCAAAATACTAATGATCAAGGTTTAGACGGCCGTGAAGAAAAAGGGCGGAAGAGGAGGTTGATCCTCCCAGATGAGGAAAGTTCTGATGAAAACCCCGCTTCAAATAAGGTTCAAGCTGATGTTCAAGATTCTTGCAACAGAATTTTAGGAAACAATGAACTAAAAGGGCAGAATGAGAGGATGGTCCTCGAAGATGGGAAAGCTTATGATGAGTGTGAAACTAAAGCCCAGCCTTCTTGTAACATAATTTCAAGAAACCCAGAATTTGAAGCACAAGAGAAGAGGTTGCTCTACAATGATGGGCAAGTTCATGTTGAATCAAAGCCTGTTGAAACTGAACTTGAAGATTTGAAGATCTTATGTCGCATGCCAGAAAAATATGTCCCCGCGCATCCAGTTGATGTTTTGATCTGGAGGTAGGCTTTAATGCAATACAACTTTAAGAAAATAAAACTTTTTTGAAGTGGATTTGCTCATGTCACTAGCAAAATGCGGCACAAGTTCTGATACACCACACACTTAAATAAAGATTTAGCAGCATTGACAAAATCATGAAATTAATTGAAATCTCTGCTTGGCATGGTAGCAGTGACATTTACACAGCACAATTTTGCTTTAATATATGAAACTTTACATGTTAGGACATGTCCCCAAACACCATACACACATAGAAGCATTAAGGGCTTGGTTGTTATCTTAATTCCTATCACCTACTGACCTACATCAGTGTGACAATTAGTATTCCGATAACTTTATTCGTACAAGCATTTCATTTGAGGGCTTCTTGCTTCTTATGCAACCATAGATGCCACACAAGTCACATTAATTGATAGAAGGGTTCAATACGATTGTGATAACTTAGGTATTACATTCACTAAGCCGACACTAGGCATTGTTGCTTCATAAGCTATAAGCAGAAGTGAATCAAGCCGCATTAAAACATTGAGTTCATCACACTTAAAGTTTGAAGCCTAGTAAATTCTTAATCCATGCTATGAAGTATGAACCTATGTTGTGCTAGAGAAATTATCTGACTAAATAAGGATTAGGTATCTCTAAAGCAAGGCAATTTCTGTTTTCTACTAAGTCCAACATAACATTGAAGTATTAAGAGGTTGATAACTCACACAAAAGTACTAGATGCACAAACATATAGATATGCACATAACCTTTAATTCTAATGCTAACAAGGCTAAAAAGTGGAAGGGGTAACCACAAAGGCCAAGTTTTCCGCCTCTCACTTTCTGATATATCTATTGCGACTTGTTTTGGTATTTTCTTCAATTTTCTCCGATACAGTTTGTCTGTAATTATGTTTGGGTGAAAGATACTAATTTTCATCTTTCAAATGTTAGTGTCTGCATGTGTTAGTATGCGAGAAATTTGCTTCAAAAAAAGAAGAAGCTTAGATATGTAGGAGTACATAGTTCATGTGTTTGACAGATGGCACAAATACTCTCACCTTTGAATATTTTATTCTCAGATATTATGGGCATATATATATGGTCGAACAACATTGAAGAAATATAGGTATGATTATGTGTCTATGATTAGATGTTTTCTTCTATGACTGACAGTACTATCAATGTATAATTACTTCATGTGTACTTCCTTATCTTGCAAGTTGCAACTCATTTCCTTGTTACCAATCTCCTCGATCCTTGTAATTGTGTAGGGGATGTTTGAATGTCAAGAATGCAACTAGCGAAACTAATTTTGGGATTTCAGCATATGCTTCAACTAAAGCTTCTCCAAAAGTTATTGATGCAACTGCTGGGCTTCCATTTTATCTTGAAGTAAAAAAAAACTTATGTAGGCCTGACGCATGGCCCAAGTGCTTTGAGTTATCACCACCTTCTAGTGAGTGCATTGGGATTTATCTATTTCCTGTGTTTGAAAGGTAATCCTTTGTTGATAGCTTAGTATTTAACTTTTTATTCATCTTCTTTGTATCATTCTCTTTTTCAACGTATGTGTTGATAATTTGTAATCTTCCAGCGATGAAAGTGTTCATGATGGGTTAGTGTCTGAGATGAATGACTACGACCTCGCTCTCAAGGCAGTGATCAACAATGTGGAACTCCTGGTTTTCTCATCTTTTGTATTGCCACCGGAAAATAGAAGTGAGTGTAGCCACTGTCATCTCTTGTATTCATGTGTATAAAATAGATATCTATTGGAAGCTATTTGATATATTGTATTGATGTATGATTGGTTTGCAGGGTATGTGGGGAAGTATTTTTTGTGGGGTGTTTTTAGGAAGAAAAGCTAGATTAGCTTCCCCTTGAAACAAGCAAGCATAGCAGAAGCAGCAAGATTTGTACGAATGTAGTGATGTAGTGAGATGATATTTGATGTCCATTAATATCAGTTAGTGTAGAGACAATACTGCCTTTGCAGGTCTAATGATGACTCTGCTAAAATTTTGGGGTAAATGTACCTAACTATCTCCTCAAGTTGTTAGTTGTTCCCATAGAAGTTGATGTTGTTGGGTCTTTTCTCATTTGGATTATAGAAAGTTTCCATGAGAGGTTGATTTTTGGTGGAATATATTGCCTTACTTGTGCTACCACCTCCTCAATTGTATTTGTACTTCATTCAACTTATGATAAAAGAATTTCTTACTTTTTTTTTTTTTTACATTAAATTTGTAAGGGGTTGTTTGTTTCATTTTTTAGGATATAGAATTGAAATGCTAATAATGATGTTTTTTTTGAGGGAAAAATACTAATAATTCAGTTATTAGAAAATGAAATAATAAAAATCTGAGCATTTCAAATTCCATATGAAATTTGAAATGGTAAGATCTTTTCATAATTTAATTTATTTTAGGAAAGAGAATTTATTTTTAATCCCTAATATGTTAATTCCAAACAAAACAAATATAGGAATTATAAATTATAAATACCTAATTTCCTAGGAATTCACTGTGATACATTTGGAAACTAATTTTTACAAGGAAAAACTTGGCTGACAAGGGCAAGTTTGCGTCCAAATTAAAATTTTATATCAAGAAACAGTTAAAAAAAAGTGGGTGGGTAAATAACGTGACTTTTCTATTAATCATTTTTAGGTTAATATGTGTCAAATGCACATATAAATGAGTTTCTCCACTTAACCTATGTAGTTTTTTGTTTTACCACACTAAATTTAATCATTATTTGAATTTTGTTTAAACTTAAAGTCTTTACCTCTACCCGTGAGTGTGTTGAGCGGGATCAAACGCAAACGTTATTCCTCCTCCCGTAGCCTGTGTTGTCAATTTCGCCACTATCTTTAAGTAATTTATATATGTAGTTTTTTATTTAAATTAAAATAAAATCTCGTTCGAAAAAAAAAACAATAAAATCTATTGAAGAGAGAAACAGTAACAAAATCCAAAAAGGAATAGGAAATTATAATTTTGTTTCCTATCCAAACAATGATAAGCAAACTTACGCTCCAAGGCACCATATTATAAATAGACAAACCCTAGGGCTTCTCTTTCTCATCTGTTTTGCACACAATAAGCTCTGAGAGACACTACTGCTCAGAGAAAGATGCCCAAGTCCACAGCTTTTCTTTGGCCAAAACACCCAATCGTTATCGGCAAGGTTAGTTCCGATCCACTTTTATTTGTTCTGTTTTGCAATCATCTTCTCCATCTCTAATGTTACAGACAATACTTGTTGTTTCTGTTCCTTCCAGGTTAATGTCTGCCAAAATTGTGGTGATAAAGGAGACCTTAAGCAGCTTGTTTTCTGTATCATATGTCAGGCGGCTGCTCATCATAGGTATTTCAATTTCACTTTGTTTCCGTATCATGAAATTTGGGATTCACTCATATGCCCATCACCTGTTCGACAAAATGCCTAGCTATAGAAATTAATGTAGATGAACTTGTTAACCTTTGTTTTTGCTCATAAATAGATATTGTCTCGACACTTATCCGAAAAGTGACGCCGAAGAGGCTACGTGGACATGCGAGGGATGTAGTTTAGGGGATATTAAACCTAATGTTGTTGCGTCCAGGAAGAGTGAGAGGATATGTTTCAGAAAGGAAGTTAAATTGAATAGGGTTAGCGCGCGCAAGATTAAGCAGACTTGTTTCTCCATCACTGCTGATAACAAGTTCATGGGTGATTTGTTTCTCCCCAACGATAACCAAAGTGAAGCTGAAGGAGTACAGAAGAGGAGATTGGCCCTACAAGACAAGGGATCTTCTGATGATAGTTCTGGCTTAGATGAACTGGAAGAACCTAAAGAGAAGCCTTCGTTGTGCAACCAATATCAGGAATCTCAAAGACGGAAGAGGAGGAGGTTGCTCCTTGACGACGAAGACTTGAAATCTGTCCAAGTTGAAACTAAAGATGAGCCTCGTAATCAAGACAAGGGATCTTCTGATGATAGTTCTGGTCTAGATGAACTGGAAGAACCTAAAGAGAAGCCTTCATTGTGCAACCAATATCAGGAATTTCAAATACGGAAGAGGAGGTTGCTCCTTGACGACAAAGACTTGAAATTTGTCCAAGTTGAAACTAAAGGCGAGCCTTGTAATGCGCAAAAGAAGAGTTCAGACATTGAAGACGGGGGAATATGTAGTAGTGGAGATGAAGTTGAAGTTGAAGATAAGCATTTGTGTGACCAAAATCTAGGAAATGGAGAATTTGTTGGAGGGAAAAGGAGTTTGCACCATGAAGATGTGCAACTAAATGACGATTCTAGACTAGTTCATGACGTTGAAGTTAAAGATCAACCTTCTTGTAACATAGGTGTAAAAAATCAAGAAAATAGAGAACAAAAGACATATGACTGGTCCAAACCAATTGAAGTTGAAGCTAAGTCTCAACCTTCTTGGAGCCAAGGTTTACGAAATGAAGAATTTAGAGGAAAATGGACTTATGGTGCGCCTAAGCCAGTTGAAGTTCAAGCGTCTCATTCACCTACCTATCCTGGTTCATTGATAAAAGCATGGAACAAGCCATCATTAGAACCAGCTACATATTTCCAAGCATGCCCTGTAGAAAATCCGATTTGGAGGTACGTGTTCTTTTTTCCTTGTCATTTTAGGCCTATTGCGTGTTACGCTATACAAATGAAGCTTAATAAGAGGCTTGTTTTTGTTTTTCTAGGGGACAGTTTAGAGTCCAAACCACAAATAGTTCAAGAATTGTTGAGATTTTGTCACATGTCTCCAACAAGGCTTCCTCAAAAGTTCTTCATGCAGCTGGTGAACTTCCCTCATTAGTTGATGTTCAAATGTTGCATAGGTTTAATGTATGGCCCAAGAGTTTCCAGATATCGCTACCAACTAGCGATTCTATTGGCCTTTATTTCATTTCACATCCACAATGTGAAAGGTATATAAATGTTCATAGCTGCTAATTGGTTTCTTTAATGGTATCTAGATCTCTGTTATTGACTATATTGTAACTTCCAATCCAGGGATGATGAAGGCTTTGATCAACTCTTGAACAAGATGTATGAAGACGATCTTGCTCTTAAGGCAGTGATAAACAACGTGGAACTATTGGTTTTTCCCTCATTCATATTGCCGCCAAAAGATAGATGTAAGTCGACTTACTTTTCTTCTTTCCTTTTCATGTCTTTTTTGGTTGAATTATATATGTAACTGTGAGTCAATTCAATTGCAGGGTTTTGTGGAAAATATTATTTGTGGGGTGTTTATAGGCCTAAATTAGATTTAACTAAGTTAGAGCCAACAAACAATTTACTACAAAATGCTAATCTTGAGACTTCCCCGGATCTTAAGCTCACAAAAGATCCTAAGGCCTTAGAGGCCAGAGACCATCCTAAGAATATGCAAACACAAAGTCTAGCTAACCATTTAAACAATAGTAGTAGCTACTACTATCAGTTGTCGGAAGATTATTTCTTGAAGAAGGGTTCAATCTCAATTGATGATTCTTTTCCTTTTCGTAAGGAAAAAAATTATCTTGAGAAGAATAAGAAGAAGCTTAACGAAAGGCAATGAAGAAAGGACAATGTTTTTGTTGTGGAAAGGAAGGTCATTGGAAGAGGAACTGTGCGGATTATCTCGCATCAATAAAGAATATTGATATAAAGAGCAAACATTTCGAGAGAAAACGACCGTACCTTCGTTGTGGAAGATAGTGCACTACTTACAAGTATGTTCATGACTAGAGTTTTCGTGGGAAGAATATTTGTTCGACTTAATCGAGTTGATTAAGTTTGAACTTGTCAAGAACTCAACTCTAAGAGTTGTTGATTTGGTTCTTAAGTAAGAACAAGTCTAAAAGATGTTCGAGTTTGACGACATGAAATAATGGGTGCTCCTAGACTTTTCCTAGAAAAATTTAGCTCGATTAGGCTTTTGCCTAAACATCACATTTAGTTTTCTATGTATGTACTCAATTAAAATTGGAATGAAGTAATTAATTCACACTCTTGTGAGTTTCATATGTCATAAGGTAGTGTTTGGAGTGATATTTTTGTTTTGGGAATGAGAGTGAGATTCTTTTTGATAGTGTTTGTAGAGATATTTTTGTTTGAGAACGAGAATGAGATTGCCATTGATGGAGCTTGGAGTGATAATTTTGTAGGAGTATTAGAATGAGATTCTCATTAATGATGTTTGGATTAGAACACACTCATTCATATTTTCGTTCTCATTTTCATTTCTTTACCCATGGATAAGATTGTCACGTATGTTGGTTGGATGTGATGATGATGATGCTGTTTGGAATAGAACACACTCATTCTGATTATGATTGTCATTCCATTATGTATAATTTGATTTCCACATACTATGGATGTGATAATATTCTCATTCTCATTTGATCATTTTTTATATTACGACCTAAACTTAGAATTCGTAACTTTTTTTTCGAATGTCTGATTTGTGATATTTTTTTATATTTAATATAGTTTTTCAGGAGTAACATTATTATGATTTTAATTTGTCCAAATAATGCATATTATATATTTTTTTAACGTGAAAGGCGACATGTTATTAATTTAGAGAATTAGAGAGTACAACGTCCATAATTTGAACTGGACAATTACACCCTAACCACTAAAACAAAAAGCGCCGATCCTAACTAAGGCGAAAAGCAGTATTTAACTATCAATCGCATACAGGTGCCTTTAAGCAGATCAAGGTCTTAAGGCAAAGCCTGATTGTCTCCCAATTTGTCTTGCAATGCCGAACTAGCCAGACTTTCTGATTGAATCAGACCACCTGCTACTCTCCGACCTCGGAACCTGAATCTACCCCGAGAGTCACGGACTCCTCCATCAACCCTCAACCCTAGCCCAAATGGGCCAAGATCTTCAAGCCCACCTCCGACCCAAACCTCGAATCCTCCCCGAACTGAATTCTGCCATAGCCACAAGCACACATATGCAGCCGCTGCTCTAAAGAGAAAAAAACTAGGAGACGCTGATTGTTACCTAGAAAAACGGCACGCAGACGCCCCTTGGATGTCTTCGTTGCGCTCCACTAGATCCCGATAATAGAGCTCTGATTGCTGCTTAATAGAACTCACCATAGATCACCCCAATCGTCCACGGACCCGCCTCTTCTTTGCTACTTCTTTGTCTCACCTTCTATTCCTTCTGTCCCCTGAGAACACCGCTGCATAAGAGCGCCATCACCTGGATCTGTACGTCGCCACAACTGTCTTCCGCCGCCCCCTCCCTTCAGCAACCCTAGCCGCCATGGACAACAAACACACAAAACTCTAAATACTAAAAACCTACTACTCTCATCTAGAGAGAGACCCGGCCACTCTGACTTTGAACCAACAACTTTTTTATTTTATTTTTATATTTTGATTCAATAATGCACATTTATATAAGAAAATTTTGGAACAATAGACAAAATATAATTAAAATTGAAATCATAAATATTTGCTCGAATATCGGACTTGAGTGGTTTTTTTTTTTTTTTTTTGTTGTTGTTGTTGTCGTCGTCGTCAAGATTAATACAATTACCAACTCTATTTCGCAAAATAGTGCACATGCAAAATATATGACGAAAAAAAGAAATATAAGCCGTGATTATTTTTTTTTTATAGATTAAGTCAAACCAACAAAATTATGACACCACATTTACTACCTTAGGCGTGAGAGTGAGATTTGAGACAGAATCATAAGAAGTTTTAAAGAGCGTTTACAGAGAAACTAGAGAGAGTGGAAATAGAGGACGAAGATTCTCTCCTCTTAGCACGAGGGGTATTTATACCAATTTCAGTTAAAATCTTGTCACGTGTCAGCGCATGATTGGTAGATAGTACGTGAGTTGGGCCCACTTTAGATCCCTGTTTGTGATTTTGTATCTTGCTTTGGTGCGTTGCACGCGAACGTTAGGTGAGTTAGAGAGCTCTCGCACGTTCCTCGTGCACATAGATGTATGTCGATATTCCTAGAAGCGTATACTGCGTGGGGTAACGTTCTAGGATTTCGAGCCTACTAAGTTTTTGCTTTCGTTTTGTGAGATGAAGAGCCCCAAGATGGCTCAATGGGCAACTTGAGATAGCCATTATGTTCATTAGGGCCCCCACCTTCCCCGGACCATCAAGATGCCTCAGACATGAAGAGGATGACGTGATGGGAACCTAACTGCGCTATTGTTGTGACAACCAAAGGTAAGAAAGTTTGGACCGACAAAAATGCCAAGTTCCCAGGTTTTCTATGACCTAAACGAATGTTAGTTGTCATTGACTGACGTTCATGTGGCTATTCACCTTGATGCCATAGTACCAAATCAGATTATATTTTGGTTGAACGACGTCCAACCAACAAGTACAGTCTTTCATCGCGAATTTCATATTTTGGAGTTTGTTTTTTCTCGGTCTCTTAATTGTGTATTTTTTTCTCCATTATAAATATGATGTAATGGGTAGAGTTCCAAGTGTGAGGCTGATGTATGAGGAGTGGGGTAGGAGAGAAGATTACACATACCCATACTGTACTTTACACTTTTTACACATATCTATTCTGTTAGTTTGTAACTATTGGCTACCCTGTATTATGTCACATTTTTACACATCCAATTTTTCGTTTGAGGGGTCAAAAAGACCAAAATACCCTCTTACAATCAACTACCAAACAGGCCCTTAAGATTTAAAAAAAATAAATAAAATGAAAAGAAACAGATAACGCGTGAGCCGTTCTTCTCTCTCTCGTCGGAGCCATTACCGTTCTTCTCTCTCTCGCCTCTGTTCTCGATCGACGGCGCAACCTCTCTCTCCGGCACGAGCTCTTTCACCGGCGCGAGCTCTCTCCCCAGCACGTTGGTCCCAGATCTGCGAAGACGAAAATTGGCGAAACACATTGGTCCCAGATCTGCGAAAACGACGATCGGCGAGCACGGCGTCCTGATGGGCAAGCTAGTGCCGTGGGCGAATTTTTGATAATTTTGGAGGAGACCTTATTGGTTTTGTAATTTTTGATAATTTTGGTAAATTTTTTGTTCATTCGTGGTAAATTTTATTTATCATATCCAAGAATTGATTAAGATTTTGAATTTGTGTATGATTGAGTAAGAGTTCGGGTTTTTTTTTTTTTTTTTTTTTTTTTTTTGCCTATTTTGCTCAAAATATTGATGATTCCGGCGAATTTTTCATGATTTCAGCAAATTTTATATGATTCCGGTGGAACCATAAAGTTACCGGCGAGACTTTGAATTTTCGCTGAACCATTGATTTTTCCGGCAAGTCATCGAAGAAAAAGAAGGTATAGTGAAGGGCGATTTTTGAATTTAAAAAAAACATTAGTCATGTGTTGGGCACATGTCTCAAATATTGGAATATCTCTTTAACTTTAACGAAAATTTTGGACAGATAGTTATTTAACATAATACAGGTAGCCACTAGTTACAAACTAAAGTTCATATAAGTATGTGCAAAATATGTAAAATACATAGTAGATATGTGTAATTTTTTTAATTCTAAAATCTCAGTATTCCGAAACGCCAAAGTTTAAAAGGAATACAAATGTCCCAATTATACGAAATCTCATATTGTTCTACTTAAAATTTCAGTGTTTCATAACTTTAGTTGATAATTAATCTAGAATTATTATTTTTGTGGTCAGTGAATTTTTTATATGAATTTAACATGGTTACTGACATTAGTTTATGTTAGTTTTTTTTGGTTAAATTCTCTGACGTAGCATTTAAAATATATTAATTATTTTATAAATATAAAGGGTTATAGATTGGTCAATTATTATTATTTATTTATTTTATTTTTAGGAGGGGTGAGCCAAGCCCTAGCAGTAGTGCAACGCAAGGGCGACCCATGAGAAACCCAGTAGCAAGCTACTGTATTGGACCCTCCCCTATATAAAATTAATTTAATATTGTGTAAATTAATGGCCCACATATCAGATATTAAGCTGATTGGACAATTATTATTTAATATATTTTTTGATACATTATTATTTACGGTAAAATGTATATCAATTGACTGATATAAGATTACATCAGTCACAACTTAAGAAAGCTAATGAGGTGATGACACCTCATTTAAAATCACTTATACCCACCCAAGTGAATTTGTGGGAACGGAGCAACCCGCCCGGATCTATAATTTTAAATAAAGTGTCATCACATCATTAGTTCAACTGATATAAGATTATATCAGTCAACTAATGTCCATATTACTATGTTATTTAATATAATTAGATAGTCAAATTAACAAAATAATTATTTTGTTATTTATTTATTAAAATTTACACCAAAACAAGGAGTTCATATTATAGGCTGCATTTGATCGTCTGAATTGAATAACTATAAATTGG
>JAYMTA010004392.1:0-12700 GCA_036897625.1 Pelargonium cotyledonis | reverse complement strand
CACAGCTCCGCCGGCTCCGTCACGCCGATCTTCAGCACCGCCCTCCACTTGGCGAACCTCGCTCCGGCCTTGTAGTACTCTGCGCACCGGGCGCCCAGGTTGTCGAAGCCCTGGGTGGTGGTCTCGCCGTTGGTGCCTGCGAGATCCACGGTGCCCTTGTCGACCTTGATGCCGGGGACGACGTTGTTCTCCTGGAGGAGCTGGACAAAGGGCTTGCCGTCGGAGGTCTTCTGGTAGAGAGTCTCTTCGAAGAGTATGACGCCGGAGAGGAAGGGGAGGGCGTTGGGGGCAGTGAAGAGGAGCTCCCGGAGTGCCTGGCGGTTCGACTCGACGTTCTCCACGTTGATGCTGGACAGACGCTTGCCGATGGTGCCGGTGCTCTCGTCAGCGGCAAGGATTCCCTTGCCCGGGGCGGCGATGTATTTCGCATTCTTCATCAACTCTTCTGCACGAGTGTCGTGAAAAAATACATATAAACAAAATACACGTGTATTAGAATTGTTCTTATTATTATTATCATACAACTTTGCATTCTATATTTTCTTCAAAATACTTTAATTTTCATACGATACGATAGATATAGATAACATTTTGAAATGTTGAAATTAAAATTCAGCACCACAAAAAGGACAATGTCATTTTCTTGGAGACAAGTATAGTGTGTTGTATGTGCGGGCCATTAAAAGGACTGGTTCCAAGGATTTTGGACCACCTGTGTTGGGCTCTAGACAAATGGGTATAGTTAAGCATGCATGCCTATCCAAAAGGCCCAACCAACACTACAAAGTAATCATAAAATGGCATCTAAAATCTGTTCAAGTTTCTGAAATGGTTTTTATACAAAATGATGATAATAAATGATAGTCAACGAGTCGGGACTCGGGAGAAGAAGTAACTATACTAACTCGAGAGACAAGGTAACAAGGTAATAATGAATATGAACATGATAAACAATTACCTTGCATGCAAGTTAGAATCAATATAAATCCATTCATTAACTTTGACGACATGAATACGATTAAGTTGAACTCCGAAGCGATTCCATTACTAAACCCTCAAACAAACGAACCTACTAAGACTAGGAAAGTTTATTGCGACTTTTCACTTCCTTTATAGCGAGCAATTGCAAGTAGAGAGAGAGAGAGTGAGAGAGAGAGAAATAGAGAGTACCTGCATACTTTCCAACAAAAGCAGACATGTTTAAAGAGCAGTGGATAGAGATAAAAGATAGAGGACAGAAAATACATAAAGCTCTCACAGCCCATTAGTATCTATATAGAACAGTTGTAAGTTATAAAAATATACCAATAGAATAATAACAAAGCAACACGTGTCACAAGATAAGCCCATCGAAGGTTATCTTAAAAGAACGAGTGATCACTCTCCTACCCAAGTGGCACTGCCACTGCTAAATGTGTGGAAAGCCTCCAATACCTCATCCATTTTGTTCTTTACGTACTCTTCTGGGCAACCAAGCAACCATCTCCATATCCAAAAGGCTGTTTTTGGGACACTCCTCACCCACTATGGTCTGTCTCTATCACATTGTAAATAAACAGCTCATCTACATTTTCATAATTCTATCAATCTCCTAATTATAGTCCATAATACCATACAAACACAATTCAAAATTTCCCCACTATCAGATATGTCTCCAAATAATTAATATAAGGGATGAAAATTATAGGTTTCGTCAAGTCAAAATTGTTTAAAAATAGTGAAGATGCAGAGCCATAGGTAAATACTAGAATAAAAGCAGGTTCGGCTCTCCCTGCAAGGCCGTTTCCTCAAACATCCTCCCTCCCAAATCAAGTTATTGTGAACAGACCGCCACTTGCTGTTCATCATCATCTGTACCGAAATACCGGTCGCCAAACTCACCCATGCCAGGTATGACTCGGAAATCTTTGTTCAGACCAATATCTATCTCAGATGTCACTATCTTTAACCTAGGAAAGCTTTTGCACACCACATGAACTCCCTGAGGTGCCTGATAGATTAACACAATATTTACAGCATCATTAGGATGGATTCTCCACACTGAACAATAAATCAACCACAAGCACTGTGGACTGCAAAAACTTACGGAGATGAGATTGAGAAATATGATGTTGGACTCTGGGACTCCTTTCCTTATAAGCAAGGAAATAGCTTGAACAGCCGAATTCCCTGAAGAAATTAGTAAAATCATAGTAAGTTTATCAAGACCACTTTGCCGTGTACTTTATACTTTATACTTTATACTCGTAAGAAAACAACAAAACTACAGTCAGCTGAGATGTGTTGGGGCATGCAAACCTGTGCCTAAGATAGGATCCAAAAGTAAAACATGTCTATCTGAGATGTCTGAAGGCAATTTTTCATAGATTAGCTGTCAAGTCATCAAAGAAACATGAAGTCAGTCAAAATGGAAGAAAATAATGAATTTGTGCACCCATCTCAGCCATGAGTGAGAAAGAGAGAACTGTAATTACCTGCTGACCATTGTCCCCTTCTCTATGAATGAGAATCTTTCCAATTTTGATTCCTTTACAACATGCTCGCAAAGCATTCTCCATACTCTCGCCACTGCCATCAATTAAACAAATTGTTATATATCCAGCAAAGAATGGATTTCTAATCCCAAAAGAATGCAGTCATGATAACTGACTTTTTTTAGGACAAATATTTTCTTTCATGCAAACAATAAATGTGATGAATATTTGATATTTACAGGAGTAAACAACATACAGGAGTTAGGAATTTTTTTTTTTTGAATGAACAGGAGTTAGGATTTAAACAATATCTGAAGACATAAACACCCCATCAATCACAAGTCTGACTATTTACTGCAAATTTCAGACTGAACTCACTATGGTAGCATTTGGATTTTTATTTTCACTAATGGAAACGAGAATGAGATTCCCATTCCAATTCTAAATTTTTAATAAAAATGGTACCAGCAACCCCTTAATCTGATGCAACAGCATTCTGACTCTAGCCTCTTGTATGGAATCAAAAAATTCCTAATGAAACAACCCCCTAAAACATCTATATTGAAATGTTAATACCCAATAGCAACCTGAATGTCAACCCACCAACCAACAAAGAAACAGATAAAGATCAGGGTTGGGTTTCCCACATGATTCCATAACTAGTTAATAATATTTAACTAATTTATCACTCTCGTGATAGTTAATTCAAAGACAACTATCTTACTTTCGAGTGAACAAGTCAAAATTATTAAGCATAAGTGGATAACTCCAAAATGTGATATGACTTATAGGACTAGACTGGTACCTCCTGATGACCGAGACGCCGCATAACCTCTTACAGAAATCCACACCAGTGTATACAGAACCTGAATTCACATCAAAGAAAAGAATTGTAGAAGAAACAAATCAACATTAAAAGTTTATACAACCATCAATGATAATAGAAACAAAAAGCAAAATAAAATTTGAAAAGACGCCTTGCATTTGGAGGGGTGAAAGGGAAAATATATTGGTTCCTGAATGCAGAACAACGATGGTAACATCTAATAAAAAAAATGAACATATAGAAAAGTTTACATTTGCACCACTTGCCATGAACTACAAAAACATTACACGAGAGATACTGAGCATATTAGGCATGCAAATTCAATGCCCTAAAGCAACCAGCATTCACTTATAATCATGGGTATGATTGACTTGAAATGACAGATTTTTACATCAGGCTGCCAGTGAGATTTCATATCATCTTTTGGAATAAATAATAAATTGGCACTATTGAACCAGTTCTTTCTCACAAATATAATAAACTACCAAGACAAAATGTGCCAATCAAACAACCAAGTTGTACACAATCTATTCTCATATGCCAAGTATAAACGAAGTAGAAAAAGGTATTACACGAGCAATAAATGTACAGCGTGATATACAAGATTGAGACTAATAGATTTCAAGTGCTTGGAAGCAAATTGTGTACATGAAAAAAATTCTACCCGGTCCAAAACAAAAAGCAAATTGCTAGTAGCTTATGTAATAGGTAATGAAGGCTAACAGAACAGAACATTAACATCAGCTTACCAGTAGGAGTGATCACCTGCTTTTCAGTAAATGGTAGATGTCCCAAACCATGTTCAACAACCTGATCAAATAAAAGAATTTGTTTCATTCCACCAGTAAATGAAGAAACCAAAAGTATATGTCCATTATCTCAAAAGAATGTTTACTCACCAAACGAATCAATCGATCAGCATAGAAAACAAAGTCATGTTTTGTTGTTTGAGCATCACGTATGAGGGTATGCATACCCCGGATCTGCATTAAATAGGAAACCGGTATTCAAAACTAAGTGACAGATCAAAATGATTTATTCTACATTAAGCATAATTAACTAAATAAAAGTTGAATTTAAGTATATTATATCACTTTGAAATTAATTAGGAAGCAATACCTGGAATGTTGACTGTATCACATATAAATTGGGGTATATTTTACAAAGATCATGCTGACCAAGTTTTGTTCGTATATGTTGTACAATCAAATCAATAGCAACATGGTTGTCTCCTCCACGGGGAATAATAATATCTGCATACTTCTTTGTTGGAAGTATAAAGTCATCAAAAGCAGGCTTCACAAATTTTGAGTACTGCATCAGGTAAAAATGGATATCAACATGGATTGGTAGAAGGGCCAAAAGGTGGTAACCATTACCCAAGAATCAGATAATGGGTTAATGAAATAGAGAAGAATACTGAATTTCCAAGTGGATAAGAAAGCTTGACAAAATAAAGTTGATAACTTCTTTTTACCTGACCTCAGTGGTATTACCAAGGGTCCAAGGCATTAGTAGAGACATTAAGGGTAAATAGCAGATTTTTTATGCAAAAGGAAATTAATATCTTTAAACCACCAGCTATCTTAAATAACCCAGCTACCAGATTTTTTTATAATAGTTATTTCCAAAATGATAACAGCTAAAGTCTTGCCCTCTTGCAGCTCTTGCTGCTTTGAACTCTTAATAAGCTTAAAACAGGAGGAGTTACAGATTTTGCAGGATTAAAAACTATGATACCACAACTGGCAGTAATAAGTTGCTGACCTGATCAAGTACTGCACCTATATCTCTACCCTTCTCAACGGTATCACGCCTTATCCTCCTAGCCAGACGTACATCAGCATCTGCACTGAAAATTTTACAATGTGAAGTAATAGCCCAACTTAGTAACATAATGACATGCCAGCCTGGCTTTAACAGCTGGCAAGAGAAAGATGTCATGTAAATGAGTTAGTGATGAGAAATCATGCAATAACATGTCAGCCTGTTATCGGTTAGCCATCTGCCATCTTCATATCTAATCAAATTTCATATTAAATGCATTTATACTTCTACTACCCTAAGCTAATCATCATTCTAAAATTATTGGAGACTAAGATGGATAAAAACTTGGTACAACCCTGTTTTCTAGTTTGTAACAAACTATGATAATGGAACTTTAGATCAGAAGCTAAGCTTCCTAGTAATATTAATAATTCTAGTGTGATGGACTGAATGAAAGTACCAACTATCTGTCAGGCACATAAACAATTTCACTACTGAATTGCCTGGGTAAACCTTAAAAAGGCATGGCTCCAAACGGATTTTTAGTACTCGCAAAAGCACCTCAACACGTTGCTGGAACAAGTTAACCATGACCACTATTATGGGTCACACAAAGTTGGAAAGATGATAAGATCGGAACGGGGATTAACAAAGAAGTAAAGGGTAATGCTAGTGTTTGAGTGAATTCAGTACATATGATGGGTAGTTTGGTAATAAGGAGGATACTATATATCTGCAATACAATTGAGACTTTACATGAGAGAGGTGCACAGCTTGATCAAATAACCAGCCTCACCTATATGACCATCGCTTAACCGCCATTAAGGCTTCTAGATATATCATCACCTAATATTTAACCAATATCTAGTCTACTTCCTAGAGTTTTCTAAACCCATACTCAGCTATTTAATTATATATTTCTAGCTTATTACAAAGTGAAAGTATACTCCTGCACTAATTTAATACCGCCAATTCACTTTTATTTGTGTACGCATGTTTTCAAGACGTGACATTAGAACACAAATATAGCATCTAGACTAGTTGGAAATAAATAAAAAAAATTAAAAACAATATAAACTGAGAGTACATAAAGAACCTGTATCAACAAATATCTTCATGTTCATCAACTCACGGACACGAGGATCATGAAAAACAAGTATGCCTTCCAAAATTATAACATCTGAGGGATTAACCTGCATATGATATGCATAATAAGGATTTGAGATTATTAGGGAAGTGTTACCAATCATGGGAGAAAGAGCATATGATATCCAGATTTTTTTTAATATTTCAACTCATTTGAGGAAAGAGAATTATTTTTAATGTCAAATATGTCCTCATAAATGTAAAAGAATGCATTAATTAGAAATTATAAATACTCAACATGTCCTAATTTCCTAGGAGCTCAGTTGAAAATAGCTAAACAAACTGCCACTTAGAGTTCATGTGTATACAATATAGAGTCCGTACCCGTCTTGCTGGAACGTCGTTTTTGTAACTCTTGAAGTCATAATTTGGAATATCTACTGCTTGTCCACATCTCAACTTCTCCATAGAACTTAAGAGTTTCTCAGTGTCAAATGCATCTGATCATAAGAGCAATACTGTGTCAAAAAGAAACATCCTCAACTATTCAATATAAAGCTAGAAAAAGGGGTGGTAGTGGTAAATCAACAAAGAATCACACAGGGAGGAAATGTAAACTTGCTCCAACCCAAAAGCTTATGCTGGTAGGTGGAGGGCCCAATTTTGACAACATACTTTCAATGTGGGATACTTCATAAATCAACAGCAACCAACTTCTCCCTCCCACTCATTTCATTATTCCTCATTTTCTTTCTCCCTCCCGTTTCTTCTTTACTTTAAGATATTCAAGATCATCGTGCATGTGCAACAAACCACTGATAATAAAAGTGAATGCAAAAGAATTTTAACCTAAAGATTCTACATTCAGAGAAAAATAATACTCATAGTCATAATAGCACTGAGTGGTAGGTAAGTGATAAGTCATCTAAGCCTCAATAACTTCTCAAGACAAGCAAAATCCAGCAGATTGAAAAGGAAAAAAAAGAGATAGTATGGAATACCAATGGTCAAGAAGAGAACATGTAAATAAAGAAATCTAGTTCTGTAAACAAACATGATACGAGAAAATTCTTCACAAATTAAATTTACTTGGTTTCACTTGTATGAAAGTTAGTTAAATATTCTCACCAGGATGGTCAAAGTTGTACTCATGAACTAGAGAAAGTTCCTCTTCTGAAAGATTGTGATAAAATGAATCCTGCAAGATCACTAGCATTAATTAGTTATTTACAGGGAAGGTAGTTCATTTTCTTTATACAAAGAACTTTTCAGAGATGTAAATTCATGCTACAATAATCAAACAAAAGACAATCAGGCAAAACTACTGTGTTAAGTTTCGTTACCCGCTACACACAACACACACAGACACACTCAAGAGTCAAGACAAGACTAGAATAACTCAACAACAAAGTACACAACCTGGTAAAGTAGGAAACCAAAGAGTTATAGAAAATGAAAATGATAGCAGGTTTGTCAACGAAAGAATGATTTGTTGACACAATAAATTATCCATCAGCTTTTTCATTACAAAATCATAGAAGTATTTATCTTCTTTTTTTTAAAATAAAAAAATCATTCATGTAAATACCAAAGAAAATCCTGGGATAAAAATAATAGAAAGGGGCTTCATAAAGTAACTACAGAAATTCAACAACCACTTCATGATTGAATCTTCTATTTGTCCTGGGATGAATTGTATATGAACATCAGTAAATATAACTTACAATGAAAAATTTCCCCTAGTAGACACTTCACAATCAAGAATTGGAAAAAGAATAACCTGATTAACAAGTACAACACGCTGATCATGGAGCTGCTGAATAATCATATCGCACACTGTAGTCTTACCAGAAGCCGCTCCTCCAGCAACCCCTGGCTCACAGAATAGAAAAGAAATAAATAAAAAAAATTAGCTGAGAAATATTCTGAACCAGTAAGCACAATGTACAAAGAAGAAGCTAGCATAATGAATTGTTGAAAGCAAAGGACCAACTACGAGCATAAACCAATATGAGATATAAGATGAAGGCAGTAGTAGAGAAGTAACAAAAGATATACTTTCAAAGGGACATACCATCATGCAAGATAAAGATGTGTTATTTCCCATTTAGTTACATATGCTAAGCTGTAAAATAGTGGAAGCACCGAAGCACTAGTAATAACTACCAATTAAATAATTATTATGGTAGTATGAGGTGTGTAAGAGTTAAGTAGCTCTAAAAGGCATGATATCAAGTGGAGAATTGTGGAATACAACATCAGAATCCATTCTCCAAAACAAAGTAAAACAATGCACCATCCAATTAGTATGGTTTGTACATGCACTTATATACTACACCTATATTTCTGAGCAAGTTGAGCTTATATAAGAGAATGCAATCTCCCATTAGTGTTTTGCATTTTAAGCTTATGTTGAAAATTTCCAAACTCCAACAAATTTTAGAAATGAAAGCAACGATAGAAAATTGTTTGAACTTGATTTTAGTATTAGCATAACACTCAACCATCTTATGGGCGGATAGTACATCTTGACACAGAAAATGCGTACGGCCCCATCTTTCATCCAGTTGAGACAAATAGAAGCAATCAGAATTTTGGTTGTGATTAAGCTCTTCAATTTCATTACCATATTCAAAATCTGTCGGATCGGTACTTACCAATAACAAAAGGTTGCCTGTGCATATCAGTTGCTGATGTTGTTGGCTGCTCTATCTGTGCTCTTCTTGGTGACAAACCATTCATGTGAAACCCAGAAAAATGGACCCCTGAAGAGGCCTCTATCATATCCACTACTGATTTGGAACCCATATCAGAATACCTGCAAAAAGAACCATTAAGATTTAAGCAAGTCGTGTCATTCAACAACAGGGGCAACCAACTGAACAGAACCAAACATCAATTGAATCCCTATTGCAAACTCATTTCACTATTCCCTTAAGTAAGAAAACTAATCAAAGATGCCATCCATCATATACTAAAAGAGATGAATCAAGAGATCAAAACCAAAGTTACCAATACAGTCCACAACCCACTCACCCAACATTCCCCAGGCAATCTCTATCTCCCATAAGGCCACAAATAAGAGCATGAGCAATGGTGGGACTCAAATTGAGTCACTATTTGTAATATTTTATTTCTATGCTATGTCACATAAGCAAAGGACCTCATCAAAGTTGAGTTCTTCATTCATGAGATCCATATTGAGTCCCAAGTTATATATTATATTATGAATATTTTTATCTTCACATGTCACATGATATCATACAATTGGCTAACAAATTAATATATTATTGGCAATCATTAAGGTTCAAGTCCCTCTTCATAGAGACCCATACCTCTTGTGGGTCCTCATACAACCATGGTCTCAATATTAGACCAATATTTTTAGAGTCCCTTTTGTGGTCCCATTGCATTTTGGACCACCATTATGGATGCTCTAATATCAAATGTAACACTAGCTGAATCAAGTCATTAGCATTACACTAACACCAACAATAGCTCAAAAAATATCAAACAGACACTGTGTTTCATCCATTCCCATCATTCCCACTACCAAATGGAACACAACCAGACCCTCACATAGCATCGTAGCTATGTATACCTCAAATATCTAACACTGAAGTTAATTTTCTCTTCCAAACAGTAAAAAAGAACAAGTCAAGCAACCTCATCACCAACACTAATCCACAGATCCAACAGGAACAACCTAGCAATCAGATGCAACCATGCTGATTACAAATGTGCATATCCAGCAGAAGCAAAAAAAAAAAAAAAAAACTAAGAAATCAAATAATGTAAAATTGCAAATACGCTTGCGCTCCAAGGAGACGAATTCAGAAATGGAAAGAAACACAGATCAAATCATATGTGGATTGGTCGAATATACCTGATGAGTTGGAAGCTGGAATCTACGAATCTAGAAAGAGAAAACGAGATACTTGTAGAGAGAGAGAGGGAGAGATTATTGTGAGAGGTTGCAGCTAGAGATTGTGATGACGAATACGCACCACATTGGGGTGGGGCTTTTATAGGTGCAGCGTAGGGGACGAGACGACGAAACTGCGAAATTACCATATAGCCCCTCCGGAGCTGCGATCTCAATTTCGATCTTTTAACTGCTGTTATTTTTCAGTGATTAGATTAGATTTAAAAAGTTTGTGCGTGGCACCGAATCGGATGCGGGTCCCACCGTTAACTATATGGGACTGAGATTCGGTTTTGTCATGTGCACTGTAGCTCAGTTGTTGACGGGTCGATCCGTGCCGTTTACGTTGTTGAATCAAGTCAAGGATGGTTCGGTTTTCTTCTTTTTCTTCTCGGTTTGGCTTTTGATTCACTTGTGGAAAACAAAACTGTTGTTTAGGGACAGTTTTGATTTAAGAAATAAATGCGGGAGATAGTTTTGGCATAAATGTTCGTGATTTGGTGGAATGGTTTTAGAATATAGTAATGTTGAGCTCCTGGTTTATATAGTCAGTCTCAAATCGCATTCGAATTATTAAAGTTTCAAATCGCATTCGAATTATTAAAGTCTGACGTGATTGTCCTCCAAATTTTTACATAGTTGCGGTTCCATTTCTGAATTTTGGTGGTATTCAATTATTTTGTTGAGCATTGGGTTATGTATTGTCACGCGAGTCGATTAATACATTTGAATCAATACGTCTACAAGTTAACAACTTTTTCTTTTTTTTGATAAGCAAGTGTATCAACTGAGTCTCGAACCTAAGACCTCTGGAGTAACAAACATCTTAAGTCAATTGCTTTGATGATAATTGGTAGGCTAACAACTTTTGATAGAGGTTCAAAATCTTTCAATTATGATTAATTAGGTGATCTAACTATTCATATCTCGATCAGAATGTCTTCTAAGACTATTACTTTTGTCCAAAAGGTAAACTGTTGACACCCAACTCCACATTTTTGGGGTTGACATAGATAATATTGACAAGTTGATTGACTAAGCATTCTGCTCGTACCCCTTCTAATATAATGTATAGAAAATCTCACCATATGTTACATTCTCCTAAATTGCGGCCACCTGCAAAGGAGTCTCACCTCATTCCTAGATCTTGGTGGTCAGTAACCCATCGGGACCCCTCGAATCCCTCCTAAATCTACTCACGGTACCTCATTACTACACATGACACCGTTGGGACCCTCTAACGCCTCCAGAGTCCTCTTATAAGGCCTCAAGAGGTTGTGTGCACTTGTCAATGGTCCTCCTCACAAGTCTCCAATCTTCATGCAATGTTATGTGTGAGACCCTTAAACCTTGTGGGGCAATCAACATACATGCTTGTGTGCCCCTTGTACAGCCTCTAAGACGTGTTTTCCCACGCACGTGCTAAACACATGTGCACCTCCAAGATGCACGCACCTACGCACACTCATTTAAAAACTTTTAAGACATGTGCAACCACATCTGCACACTCTAATATCTCTATGGTCACACCTTTACTATTCAAGTTCAACCTTAAGACATTTGATCACCTGAGGCCTCGAGTCGTTAATAAGCTTGGGCCATTGAAACTTCTCTAGGAGAGACACGCCCAATTAGTATCTGCATGGACACATAAAGACTATATATGGTACACCTCAAGAGAACCTTTTAGACTTGGTCCAACAATGACCTCCAAAATCCTAGAACCTTAAAAACTGCAATGTAATGATATCATCTGTATCTATGGGTCTCAGTGCCACATCATGAAAACATCATTTTTTACGTTAACATATGATAAATAAAGTTTTGTTTAGAAACACTAAAATGGAGCCAAATTATCAAAAAAATCATATTTTCTCTCTCTACTTTGGAATGATGGAAAAGTGAAGAAAAACAATATTTTCTTACTCATTCTCATATGAGTAGAATTGCTCTTCTCTTATTTTTGTAATGATGACATAATAAAATATTAATATAATTAATATAAAAATAATTTTTTTTATTTTTATTTCCAAACAATATGCATTTTTATAAGTGCTTCAAAAAATTAAGTAGAAGTGTTATCAAAACATCTAAATCATTATCACGTGGATAAAGATTTGTGAAGAACATAGAATGATTCATTGCATGACTTCGGTTGATTTGATTTAATTTAATTGATGGTGGGCTTTGTTGGGTTGCCAGCCAGAGACACAACTGTACTGTCTCTCATCACCAAATTGGAAAGAGAATTAAATTTGTTCAATTGTTAATTAATTAAAATATTTTGATTCTTTCATAATTTTATTCAAATCCACTTCCTGCAGGTAGGTAATAAAGATTACTCCCTCCGTTTTAAAATGAGCGTCTTATTTTTATTTTTTATAAGAATTAAGAATTACTCATTCTGTCTCAAAATGAGTGTTTTGTTTGTCAACATTCTTTGTCCCAAAATGAGTGTCATGTTTCTATTTTAAAGTTATTATATTATTATTTTTCCCATATTATCCTTATCACTTACGCACATGGGCATACTTGCACATGGGATGTAGGTGAGAAAGTGGGAGTTATATTGAAAACACATTAAATTATCTTGTAATTCTTAATTTTTGCAAAAAATGGAAA
>JAYMTA010004391.1:0-12703 GCA_036897625.1 Pelargonium cotyledonis | reverse complement strand
TGAGGCGACGCCACGTTTGCAATCTCACCTGAAAGTGCTGCCTCCCCACGTGGCCTCATGGTCTTTTTGTGCTTGGTCCAGCTGGGTCTCTCTCGTCCCGCGCGCGATCCACACCACCAATCCGCGATGTCAGTACGTCAATTTCAATGCTATCTATTGCTACTTCCATCTATTCCCTCCTTAATTAGCCTCAAAACAGATGCTTAAGATATATAACCATCTTTGAATTGATTAGTTTAAGTAGCTGAGATTAGAGAGGACAAAAGAGAGCTCGTATATGGTCCTGCAAATGCAATATTGCAAAGCATCGATGAAGGATTTGTTGGTGTAGGGTTGTTCATGATTACAAAAAGTGAATGCAAAGGCTATTATAATATTGGCCACACACGTACATGTCTATCTATCAACTTCACTCACCATTCCATTTTCGAGATATTTTCTTCTCTAAACTGCTACACCCTCGACACGCTCGTCTTTTGTCTTATTACTTCTCACTCTCACACTTACAAAAAATCGTACCTATTGATTCATCGGGTATATTAGTTGACTAGTATAAAATTACACTAGTTAAACTAATAAAGTGATGACACCTCATTTAAAATCATAGATTCAGACGGGTCGCTCCACTCCCACAAATTCACTTGGGTGGATATAAGTGATTTTAAATGAGGTGTCATCACCTTATTGGCTTTGTTAAACTGCAACTGATGTAACTTTATATCAGTCAACTGATATACATTATACCCTAATCCATTTGTCCCAAAATAGTGTGTTACCTTCTATTTTCAAAAAAAAATATGACAAGCATGCGTGATAACAAATTCAAAATATACTAACATATTTATCATTAAAATATTACTTTCTCGTCACATAATTAATGTTCTCGTTTCTATTTTAAGAAAATTAAGAAGACGTTAGTTAGTGTGGTATATTTATTTATTCATTTTTGTAGACAACTCAATTGATACCAATTAACTTACTATAAAAGTATTAGTTGCTTCGTTTTGTGGATTATGTGCTGATTTCGATTAATAGACGAGCTAATCGGTTGGCGGATTTTTTAGCTCGTTATTGTTTTAATTCGCCTGGTAATGCTAACTACTTTCATCACCCGCCTGTGGCCTGTGGGTGCTTTTAATATTTGGATGTTTTACTGTTTAAACCTTTTTCCTACGGAGGATATTTTGCTTCATCTTCCTTCTTAAGGCTTTATCTATTTGGCTGTTTTATAAATAAATAAATAAATAAAACATGAACTTATTTTGAAATATTAGCATTTCATACTCACAATTGACAAAATCACAGAATTACATTCTCATTCATACACCAATATTCTAAAGAAAATGCCCACAAATCTGGTCCAAGTCCAAATAAATTGGGGAAAAAGGCCTGATCCAATATCATAACTTCCAAAACTTTGTGGTCACTAACTAGAATATAAATTATTAACTGGGCCACAAAATTATTGGTCCAATCATAGCCACAACAATTGGCCACTTCATCCTATTTTTAAGTTTTATACAACACATGCAATCATGCAAATTCGAATTCTCTACTGAGCTAGAACCGTAATCTAATTTGAAACAATATTTTTCTCGACTAAATCTCCTTTAATGCCTGAATTACATTTCCATAAACTAATAAGTATTGTAATGGCGTTTTTGGATATATAAAAAGCGTACTAGGGTCGGCAATTCGCACATGCGCATTGTGTTCATGTCGTGTTGAACGTTGTTTGTGTACATTACTATCCGACACGAACAAGACGCAATTATGAACACAAAACACGAACACGGCACGATTAACACGATAACTAAATGAGTCGTGTTGTCATGTCACGATTCACACGACACGAGTAATACGTTTAAGTGAATGAGTCATGTTGACACGTTTAGCACGACACGACCCAACACGAATAAATTTACCAAGAGGAACAATGAAAAAAGAGGTTGGGATTGCAAATGGTAATACAATATTATAATCTAAACTAGAGTTATATTTTAAGTAAAATTACTATTGAGTATTCCTTCACAGTGGGATCGTGACATCTGTGCGTGCTCTGACATGATTAATCAATCGTACGTGCGTGTTTTATGAGTTCAACACGAATACGACACAATTAGTAATTTTATGAACCCACACACGTTTATTTCAGGTTGTGTCACATGTTATGATCGGAATTGCCAGCTTACCTTCCTCTTGGTGCACTTTATACGTTGTGCTTGCACAAGGAAAAGGCCTTATTTTCTCTCTCACCATCCACCGGCCGCACGCTGTTCGTGGGCCTATCTAAAGATTGTGGCTCAGCCCATGTCGTGCATTTTTGTTGATCGGGCCTTCTTATGCCCTGGGCTTTTCCCAGTATGTTTCCTAGCCCGCCAACTAGTGTCTTGGTGGATAGAGGCCTGGTCAAAATCTTGGTCGCCCCCAACAAAGCTCACATCAATATATAAAAACATCAATGCTGCCATATGTACATGTTATAGCATTCAAACATAATTTTCCCTTCAATAAATGTGTTCATTTACTAGTGAAAATCAAATAAACTCCACACTCATTCAAAATCAATGCATCTTGAAAACACACATTAATTTCCTACATAACTTAAACAAATACTAAATGAAAAAATAGGTTCCCTATTCATGGTAAGTATTTAAAAACTTAAAGAGCAAGAAATGAATAGGAGAGACTGTGGGTCCCACACACAACCATTACCCACAACCATTGTGTAAAATGGTACGTGTGTAGTGCGCTAGTTGTAGCAGCTACGACTAGCTCCACTACTGTGTCTCGTCGAACACGCAAGCTGCCAAAAACCCTCACTTGATCACTCGCACTAACCTGACCGAACCGAACCGCACCGCACCTGCCCTCACGTTACCTGGAAGTTTCTCACTCACTACAGTTGCCATTTCAATTCACAATGTTCTCTCCAATACGGTAAACGCAGAGACACATCATTAGTCATTTACCCATCATCATCATTAAACATCCTCATTAAACATCCCACACCCACCACAACCTCTTTCTATAAATACGAACTTTGCCCTATCGCTCTCTCCTTCTCTTATTTAGCATCCATTTTCATTATTATGAACCAGGTCAATTCATTCAATTCATCGCTACTGTTTCTGTGTCTGTCTCTTTGCTGCTGCTAGCACCAGAGATCGAATTAATTGCATAATCACTCACCATGGGCGAGGTGAGCCAACTCGATCGGTCTTTATATTTAATATCTCTTTCTGAGTTTTGACTGCTGGATTCATCTGATTTTGACGATAATGTGTTGGCTTCATTTGTTGCTGTTGCAGAAGCAGAAGAGCCATGAGTGCAACCACAAGAAGAGCAAGTGCGGCGGCGACGGAGGAGAGAAGGCGAAGAAGGAGAATCAGAAGAGTTCCGTCACGGTGGTCCTCAAGGTGGAGATGCATTGCGAGGGCTGTGCTTCCAAAATCATCAAGTGCGTCAAAGGTTTCGAAGGTAATTATTATCTCTACCGCACTTTTGCTTTTTCTTTCACATGCTTTATTTGTTTATGGTTCTGTTTTTTGTTTTTGTTTTTGTTTTGTTTGAGTGAAGGTGTGGAGTGCGTGAAAGCAGAGTGGGAGGATAACAAGTTGACTGTCGTCGGAAAGGTAGATCCGGCGAAAGTCCGAGACAAGCTCGCCGATAAGACGAAGAAGAAGGTCGATCTCGTCTCTCCCGTGCCCAAGAAGGACGATAACAAAGGTTGTGAGAAGAAAGCCGACGACAAGAAAACAGAGGAGAAGAAATGCAAAGAGGTACTCAGCAATGTCATGTGCGGCGCATCCCAGCGCCATTTACACGCCGCATGTTATGCACATTTGTTATCCAGATTTAATTACAGTATCATTTATGCTTCGGTCACGTCTCGCTATACTGCGCCGCAATTGATTTGGACTATTAGGTAGTTGTCTTCTTTGTCGCTATTCTGATTTTTTTGTTTTTTAAATGAACAGCCTCCGGTGACCACGGCGGTTCTGAAGCTGTCACTCCACTGCCAAGGGTGCATCGTGAAGATTCACAAAGTTCTGGCCAAGACAAACGGTGAGTTCTCCAGTAACGGTGTTAATTTGAGTCGCCACTGTAATGTGATCTGATGGATGTTTTGGTATGAAATTGCAGGGATTCATGAAAAGTGCATCGACAGAGAGAAGGACCTGGTGACGGTGAAGGGCACCATGGACGCCAAGGCCTTGGTGGAGTCGTTGAAGAAGACTCTGAAGCGTCCGGTGGAGATCGTGCCTCCGAAGAAGGAGAAGGAGAAGGAATGCAATGGCGGAGGAGGAGGGAAGAAGGGCAAAGAGGAGAATTCATGTGGTGGTGGTGGTGCTCCGAAAATGGAGGGGAACAGAATGGAGTACCTGGCTGTACCTGCTTGCGGGTACACTCCGGTGGACGGATTCGGGTATGGACAACCGTACCCGTTTTCGCAGAGCGTGTTCCCAATTCCGGATCAACAGATGTTCAGTGACGAGAACCCGAACGCGTGCAGTGTCATGTGAGTATGGATTAAAAAAACAAAAGGGTAGAAATTGTAAATAAGAGAATTAGAAGTGTCATTTGGTGAATGGATGGAAATGCGTGGAGATTTTTCCCAACTTGAGTAGGTTTAATTTAAAATTAAAAGATACTAGCATCTTGTTAGTTAGTTTTAGTGTTATGATTATGCTAATAGTCTGATTTCGGCGGTAATTAGCTGTCATTTTTGTAGCCATGCTGTGTTCTTTTAGTGTTGGAGGTTGAAAACTTGGAAATGGGAATTAAAATTGTGGTCCCTGGAAGGAAATGAAAATGGAATTGTCGTTTTGAAGAGTGTTTTGTGGTTTGTCTTTGTGTATCCATGTCCGTGTGAGATTCTGGAGCACAGCGAAGCATTTGGGTCTCAATGTCACTGCACTCCTTTACCTCTTTACAGTAACGTCCCTGCTTTTTGCCTGAGTCCACACACAGATATCAGTAGTGCCTACACTACTTTTAATTTGGACTTTTGTTCCTTAAACAAAATGATTGAACTATATATTTCCCAACCTCTTTTCCTTTTCAGAAGCCAATTTTTTTTTTAGGAAGAGTTTATTTTCTTTCTTTATCGGTTAAGTTTGACCCCAATATTTGCTGGTAATTAATAGGCCAATTGGCGGCATAGGAGGTACATTACTGATTCCAAAAGCTGAGTGATCACCTAATATTAGTTTTTTTTTTTTGTTGATAAAAAACGCAGCCATAGATTAATTAAGGAGCGAGGGAAACAGCAACCTCCTCCGTGGAATTAGAGTTCATACAATCCAAAATGAGATAGGCAACAGCACCCACAGGAGGGTGAAGAAGTAAAGTAGAAGAAATAAAAGGCGTATTAAAACACGAACCAGCTAAAAAATCTTCCAGCCGATTAGCTTTTCGATTAACCGAAATTAGAACAAAGTTTTCAAAGAAGCCCATTTCATCCCTGCATTCCATAATCAAAGATCAAAGAGGGTGATTAGAGCAATCAGACATATAAAAAAGTTTGGCAATGATCTCCGCATCAAACTCGAAAATAACTTTCTTGGCATCCAAAGAAATGCCCAGATCAATAGCTAAACTAAAAGCCTTAAACTCAGCCCAGACACTATCCGACGACCCCACAAAATCACAGATTTCCCCTAACCAAAAACCATTGAAATCTCTGGCGACTACACCCATACCACACAACTCCGAATTACCTAGACAACTGCCATCAGAATTAATTTTTATCCAGTTGGTAGGAGGAGCAACCCAATGCACAAAAGACGGAGCAGTTCCTGAAATAGGAACCGTCCTAATAACAGGATCATAGGAAGCCACAAAAATAAACTCAGTAGCCAAGGCGAGAGATTTGAAGAAAACCGAATCTGGAGAAGCAAAATTATCTCCAAACAAACAACTATTACGGTTCAGCCGAATACATCAACAACTATACACAAAAATGACATTCCAGTATTCCACATAATAGAAAAAGGAGACATAGATAGATCATTCACTTTTTCAGAAAACCAATCAAGAAAGGGAATAGCACTAGAATTACCAACCAAACCAAACTTTCTCCGAATCCAATCAGCAAACGAACCGTCCCTGAAAATGTGACTAATGGTTTCATCATGGCCAAAACATCTGTGACAAGAAGTGTCCTGAATAGGAAACCTTAAATTTAAAAAATGTTTAGAAGAAATGGCTTTGTGAAAACACGACCAAATAAAGTATTTAACTCTATCATGACACTTTAATTTCCAAATAGTTCTCCAGTCAATAGCATGAGAATCTGAAAGCACATTTTCCAAATCATTATCATTTAACAAAATAGCCGACTCATAAGCCAAATTTATATTGAAAACACCATCATTAGCCTTTCCCCAAAATTGAACGTCTTCCGTCTGAGTTCCAAATCTATAAAGAACTGCTCTTATTTTAAATTGAATGTTTTTTGGGATTTCAAAAGAAATATTTGAAAAATCCCAAGCACCATTAAAATCCCACAAAAACCTAACCACAAGAGACTCCTCAAACCTATTCAAAGGTCCCACAATGGACTCTCTAAGAGACCATGACCCCACCATCTACCCAAAAATAACCCAGCAGTAGAGCCATTCCCTATACTACAATTGCAATTATTCAAGATAATATTATCAGTTAATTTAAGACCCCTACGAATGATAGGAGAAGCAAAACTGTTTCTTCTATACTTACTTCGCAGACAAGCTGCCCAAAGAGACGAATCTTTGCAATGAAGTTTCCAATTAAGCTTTGCAAGGAGTGCCAAGTTCCTGCACTTAGATAGCTTAATACCCAAACCACCCAGACTTTTATTCTTGGTAACAATTTTCCATTTGACCTTTGGCATAGACCTTTTCCCACTAATCCCTCCCCACAGAAAATTACGATTCAAAGCATCCAATTTATTATGAATCGAAGATGGAAGAGGATACACACTCATGTAATAGCTAGGAATTGTTGGCGTAACAGATTTAATTAAGGTACTCCTACCCGCCAACAATAGCTTAGCTTTCCAATCTTCCAACTTAGCCCGAACTTTGTCAACAATAAAATTCAGATTCGAAGTAGTGACGAGGCCACTTTTAATTGGAAAAACAAGATAAATTCCCAAATGAGTGCAATTATTCCAAGGCAGTAAGGAGGAAACCATTAATTTGCTGCTAACCGATACCGATTTTGAAAACACTACTATTGACTTAGACTTACTAATGACTTGACCCGATAATTCACAAAACTTATCAAGAACAGTTTTGACAGCCACTATACTAGAATTGTCCACCGAACTAAAAAGCACAATATCATCCGCAAAGAGAATATGAGACAAACTAGGGCCTGATCTACCAAGAATAAAGGGTTTCCAAGTATTAGCATCAATTTTATTTTGAATTTTTCTAGAAAGAAATTCCAAACACAAGATATAGATGTAAGGGGACAAAGGGTCTCCTTGTCTAATACCCCGATTAGGTATGAAATACTCTGTTAACCCTCCATTAAGCAAAACTGACACAGAGGTAGAAGTGATACAATTCATGATCAAGTCAATCAACTTAATCAGGAGATTAAAGGTAGATAGCATTTGGCGAATGAAAGGCCATTCTAGACGATCATAAGCTTTATCAAGGTCTAGTTTAATGGTCATCCAACCCGTCTTACCTCTATTAATCGACATAGAATGTAAAATCTCTTGAACAATAATAACATTGTCACTTGCTCGACGACCTTTAACAAACCCACTCTGAACCGGATTAACAAAATCATTCATAAATGGCATTAATCTTTCAACTAAAATTTTTGAAACAATTTTATAAATGGAGTTGCAAAGACTAATTGGCCTGTACTGAGACAAAAGCTCAGGACTTTGAATTTTTGGAATGAGAGCTATGATGGTTTTGTTCCACTGAGAGAGCACCTGATCTTTCCTAAAACAATCTTGAACTGCCAAACATAGATTAGAACCAAGCATTTCCCAATAATTTTGAAAAAACCCCGGATGAAAACCATCAGGACCGGGTGCTTTGAAAGGCTTAAGGGAGAAAATGACTCTTTTAACATCTTCATTAGAAGGAATTTTGACCAGAGATTTTGGAAAGACATGTTGAAAACAAACGTCAGTCACCCAATTTCTTGGATTAGAAGTGAAAAACAAACTCACAAAATGACTTCTAATGAAAACAGCCAGATTTCGCTCTCCTACAATCTCAACTCCCACAGGAGAGAGAAGTCTATGGGTCCCATTTCTTTTATTTCTCATCTTAACACTAAGATGAATATTTTTTGAATTTTTATCCCCACATTGCAACCATCGAACCCAAGATTTACAATGCCAAAAACTCTCTTCTTGCTTGAGGATTGCAAGAAGATAATCACTAATAGTTTTCTCTTAATCAAGAAGTTGATGAGAGGAACTCTCGGAAATGACAGTTTGCACCTCATTTAGCTTCTTAATCAAATCAGCCATTTTCCAAAAAAATATTACCAAAAGTTTCTTTGTTCCACTTAGTCAAGATAAAAGACAATTTTTGAATTTTGACATGAAAGGGAGAAAGAGGCTCTGTGTCCCAAAAACTTTGAATAAGAGATCTAAAATCAGAATGATCCATCCACATAGAGTAAAACCTAAAAGTTTTGAGCAAAGAAGACCTACTCAAAGAAGTTGAGGACAACAAAACAGGGCAATGATCCGAGCTTAAACTATGCAAATGAGTAACCATAGAATTAGGAAAACATTTGAGAAAATCAGGGTTGAGAAAAACTCTATCAAGTCTTTCCTCAATCCTGTTAAGAATGTCACGAAGATTCGACCAAGTAAACCTAGGACCAATAAATCCAATATCCAACAGCCCACAATCCAAAATACAATCCGCAAAACATTGAGACCTAAACATGTTAATTGGATTCCCCCATTTTTTATCAACTTGATTTAGAATTTCACTAAAATCACCCAAAATAGCAAAAGGACCCAAACATTCTGATGACCACTGTCTAATATTATCCCTAAATTGAACCCGAATAGGAAAAGCAGTACTAGCATACACACCAATTAAATCAAAATTAATGTTTAAGGAAAGAACCTGGACAACAAGATGGATGTGCTGAGAAGACTGTCTTTTGCAGAGAACCTTGATATTAAACTGGTTCCAAGGAAACGCCATACCCCCTGCACTTCCCACCTCGTCGACCATAACTAAGCAGTCAAACCCTGGCCCCTGAAGCCTTTGTCTTCCACAAACACCCTCCAGTTTGGTTTTTGACAAGAAAACCATGTCTGGTTTGTGAATACCCACCATAGTCTGCAAAATGAAGCTGAAATTGTCTCCTTCCGTACCCCTAACATTCCAATGAATAAGATTTATTATTCGCTGGATTTGCGATTATTGCCGTTGATCCTCTTCCGGCACCAAGATCATCTGATTCCTTCCTCTCATGAGCCTTGGACTTCTTCTTTGTTTTTCTATTAAAGTTACCAGTAGCTCGTACTCCCCCTGCTCCGGTTCTGGCTTGTTTGAGAATGTCACGGAGACGTGGACTGGTCGTTCCATATCGATCCTGTGAAGCTCCAGCTTGAAGTCCCACATCTTCCAAATTTCCTGAATTATACAGTAAGCTGCATCCCAGAATTTGACCCCCAGATCCCTGCACGACTGGTTCGCTCTGATGGCATTCATCGGTTGAGGCTAAATAACCGCTAATGGCTCCACCAGTTGGGGAATTTTATTTTCACTTTCCCTCATCGTATTAGATAAGTCAAGAAACAATACTGTATCATCCGCAAACTGTAAATGAGACACTGAGAACAAACCAATAGAAATGCCCGCTATCCGATTATTTGCTTCGGCATGTGAGAGGAGTAAATGTAAAGCTTCTGCAACGATAATGAATATAAACGGAGATATATGACATCCCTGTTTAACTCCCCTAAAGCTACTGAATTCCGAAGATGGCGACCCGTTGACAATAACCAAAATATGTGATTCCATGCAATTCCGGACCCAAAAGTAAAAAAATGAACCAAATCCCATGAAATCTAAATAATAGTCTATAAAAGATCACTCTAGACGGTCAAAAGCTTGCTGGAAATCAAGCTTGAGAATGGCGGCCTAAATACGACGAGACTTGGCAAAATGAATCACCTCTCCAGCAATCAACACGCTATCCAGAATCTGCCTATCTTTAATGAAAGCACTCTGAACATCACTGATTAGGGACCCAATGTATGGCTTCAACCAATTAGCCAACAATTTCGTAATGATCTTATAAGGAGCCGTGACTAGACTAATAGGTCAGAACTCATTGAAACATGAGGGACAATCAACCTTTGGGACAAGAGTGATAAAAGCCGAGCTAAGCCCCTCACCGAGCGAGCCTATGTCCATAAAGTATTGCACACAAGCAAGAATGTCCTAAGCAATTATATCCCAATAGTGTTGATAGAACAAAAGACTAAAACCATTTGGACCCGGGGCGTGAGACGCATCAAAACTGAAAACAATGGAACGAACCTCCTCTAGAGTGACCGATCTCTCAATATCAGACTTAGCCGCATCAGTTAACTGTTTAAAATTCAATTGTGGGAGGTTAGTCCGAGAAGAAGAACCCAAGGTGAGTCGATCTCAGAAAAATGAACATGTTAGCACCTTTACTGTTGCCGACGATGTAACCCACATGTCCCCGTGACTTATTCCCCGCAGCCGATTTCTAGCTTCACGAAAAGATGCAATTCTATGAAAATAGGTCGTGTTACGATCACCCTCCACGATCCACTTTAGGGGTGATTTCTGTTTCCATAACGATGCTAACTCGTAAGATTTACTATGAAGATCCGAGATCAATTGAGCCCGGTGCACCAAACGATCTTAACTTAAAGATCTGGATTTGAGTTCTTTATCCATATCATCAATTTGAAGTTCGAGCTCTTTCACTGCATGATGAAGATTACCATAGGTGTGTACATTCCAGTTTTTAAGCACTGTTTTAACATGATGGAGCTTTGACCATAACCTGAAACTGGGCGGACCTGTGATGTCCAAGGAGTTCCAAGCTTCCTCAACCGTAGAATAAAATGAATCGTGACGAATCCAACAATTTATGCACTTAAATGGTCGAGGCCCCCAGTCAACTGTTTCCATGGATAATAGAAGCGGGCAGTGGTCGGAGCAGCCACGATGTAGACCCGAAAGATAAAGCGAGCTAATGGGAGTCGGCCAGCTCAGGGAGACAAGCATTCTATCAATACGACTCGAGCAATTTTTTGGCCCATACCATGTGTAAAAACATCCCAATAACGGCAAATCAAATACCCCACAGTCCAGAATAAATTGATTAAAATTGCTCATAGCAAGCTGTGATGCCTGACCGCTACTTCTTACTGATACAGTACGGATCGAATTAAAATCACCACTTAGTATACATGGCAACTGAGCTTCCATAATCACTGATAAGATGCGCCCCCATAACTCAATCTTGTCGGGTTCCGGAATTGGAGCATATATGTTAATGAGCATGCACTAACAATTGAAAGTAGACCATTGGCCGATTAGTGAGATAAAGCTCGGATCAATAGTGGCTAATTCTAATATAAAATAGTTTGAGTCCCAAAGCGAAATCAAACCCCCCGACCGGCCTGCCGATGGGGAGTACCAGAATTGAACAGATGGAATGGACCAAAGGCTTTTCACAGTGAAGTCTGATAGTTTCTAAAGTTTACTTTCTTACACAAAAACAACATTGCATTTTGACGACCCGATGAGAGACCTGAGGCGGTCTCGTTTGTGTTGTGCCGAGACACCCCGGATATTCCAAGAGAGCAACACCATATTCAGAGGTTTGACACAAGAAAAGCGAAATTAATGCCAAATAGAAGCAACTTCAAGGGCATGAAGTTGCTTAATTGCATCCGAGTCCGAAGCCTCAAAAGTTCCTCCCAAGCTCTTGCATACGTCCAGCATATCCGAAGCCGAGTGAGATTGGGAGGATATATCATGCACTTGATCATGCACCATTGACCAACTTTACAAAACCAGATGAGAGAACCTGTGTGGGTAGCACAATCCGCTTAGGAGCACGCAAGGCGGCTGGGGGCTTGTAATATGAAGATCGACGCATTGGAATCTCTAACGGAGGTAGAGAGTAGAAAACACCGGCAAGATTAGGGTTTCTGGATTGCGTGGAGTCGTGTGGAGCTGGGGTGGTTGAGTTATGATCATCTACACTCCCATGCAATTCTTGATTTGGTGGAGTTGGGCTCAGCGAAGCTGCTTTGTTATTTGTAGGCCCAGAATTGTGGGTAGGCCCAAGGTGCCCCTTTGAGCTTTGTGTTTCCAAATGCCCACTAAAAGGAGAGTCTGGTGGGGAGAAGCCAGGAGGATCAGAGGAAAAAGAATCAACAAAAGGAAGGAGATCTGAGACAGGGCACTCCGAAACAGCCACCTGAAAAATCTTCCTACCTACTTTTAAACGAACTAAGGACTGCACGGGACCAAGAGTGTCCGTGTGGACTAGAGCTTGAACAAGATCAAAGTCCAAATCCAAATCGAAAGATGGGTGCAAAGTGACCAATTCTCCAAGTTGTTTGACAATGCTCCTAACAGTGTTTTGGTGCCAGGCATGGAGGGGAATACTACGTATGTTTAACCAACAAAACCGGCCACCTCTACGCCTAAACCGACCCCAGTCA